>PYAF01001252.1:1260168-1300665 GCA_007407185.1 Glycine tomentella | reverse complement strand
TAATAATATCAATAAATGAGTGAGATGGTTCAAATCCACCAATAAAGACATTATGATGTAAAAAATAAGACATTATTATTTATTATGAATAAAATTAACACTAAATCCTATAAACCGTTGTGGTAGTTTTGGTAAAATAATTGACCAATGTACCTTTTTCTTGGATAATTATATTTATGTCACCTGTATTTCAAAGGGATTAAAACAAATATATCCACTCAAATTCGCCTACTAATAAGGGTTTGAGTATTTTGTAGTCCTATATAAAATTTCAATGCTGCCGTTGTAAAAAAATAAAATTAAAACAAATGTTTATTTGTTGATGAGTGTGCAAATGTAAAATATTTTATATATTATCATATAGGGCTAATTTATTTGTATTTTATTTAGGAAAATGGTTTTTTAATTGGATACGTTCAAAGTTTATAAATAGTTATTTAAATTATTTTTGAAATATAAACCTAAAATTCTGTTAGAATCTTTGTTATGTTATGGTAGTTTCTGAAAAAGTCTTAAAGATTTATCAACCAAAATACATTTTGAGTTTAAATGTTAATACTTAATACCCATACTCTTGTATTGGTATTTAATATTTTAATTTGTATTTTTTTTTTAAAAGATTGGGAAAGTATTCTTTTTTTGGGTGAAGTAGATCGGGAAAATATGGTGCTGGTTAAGTTTCACATATTAAAATACAACATAATTTTCTTATAATAAAACTAGAATGAAGCTTCACTTGATAACAAATTAATTATTTTAAAAGATATCAAAATATATTTTGCTATATTATTATTATTATTATTTACTATTATTATAATTAATGATTTTACATTTGTATTTAGGATGCGCTGGAGTGTTGATTGAATAAATTTTGCAATTAAAAATATAATAAGGTTAGACTGTTTTTACACATGAGAAAACGTTATGATAAATTTATTAATTTTTATTTAATTATCTTAAAAATTATATTAGTGATGATTTATGATTAAAAGAAGCTATTTTATACTGTCAATTTATCACCATTAAATTCTTTATATAAATTATAAAATTAATAAATTATTCTGAAAAACTTAGTAAAATAAGATAAAAACAACTTATTAACATATCAAACACGCAAGTAAGTTCTTATAAACAATTCCTTAATGATATTTTGATGCACTAATTGATGAATCTGAGATTTATGTATTTTTAATATAACTAAAGTATTAAATAAGGTGTTAATACAGTATAAATGAACATGTAGAAACATTTTACACTCATAATACAACAAAATTAAAATTATTTAATGAAATTCTATATTCCTGAACATCAAACTTCAAAAACCAATTTAAAGAAAAAAAGCAATATTAAAGAAAAACTCTTACTATACCTTAAGGAATAGCGAGAACAACAAGAAATATTAAAGAAAAAGAAAAAGAAAACCACAAAAACAAGAAAAGAAAAGAAAAAAAAAAAGTCTACAACGTTGTTTCCTTCTGGTCTGAACTGAATGCCCTGTAACGTTTCGACAACATGGATGCAGAGAAGGCACAGCCTATATTAGAAGTACAAATACAACCGATTCCTCTCTCTCTCTCTCACAACTCACAAGCCACAATTTCAACGCCACACCAAAATTTCCACTGCATCACCTCCCTTCCCATTTGTACTTTTCTTATCATTCTCTTTCCACTTCCCTGCATACTGCACACAATCCAGTACTACTTTTCTTCTCTTTTATTTTTTCAGATTTTCCACTTTTCTTATTCTCATAAAACCGTTAAATTTACACTCTTTTTCACCTTCTAAGGCTTTACGCGCTTCCGGGCAACCGCATAAGGTTAAACTTTTAAGGTGCTTCTTCTCTTTTTTTTTTGTTTTGTTTTTCTTTCTTTCCCTTTTAAAAGAAACGGTTTTGTTGCTTATTGCTACTACTATTTGGCTTTGGCTATTTAAGCCCTTTGATTCGGTTTTGACAAATCTGTTGGTTTTCAGTATCTGGGTTGGTCGTTGATCTTCTTGGTTGGTTATTAGTGGGTGATTCTGCAAGTGTAAAACAAAAGGTTTTTTTTTTGTCTGTTTTTTGAATTTGAATTTTTGTTCAGTTGATAAGTTTTCTTGAGTTGACGAGGCTTCTTATGCTTGCTTGTTGTGTGTGTTGGATCTTGATGTTGGAATTTTGAAGTTTTCTTTTTTGGGTCCTAGGCTGTTTTCTGGATTTCTTGGTGGTTGTTTTTGAAAGTGGTTTTTTTTTGTGGGTCTTTTTTTTTCTTCTTTTTTTTCCCTCGTGCTTTCTTGCCCTGGCCCACTCTGACAGATAATTCATGTGCATGTCGTTTGCTATGTTGTTTTTGGGGTGAAACATGGCCGTGGCTGTGAGCAATCTTTAGCCTTTTTTTTGTTGTTTGCTTTGTATCTTACTCTGGATCTTTCATTTCTGGATACTTTCTCTCTCATTAACTTTGTTACTTTCGAATTTATTGGTGAATTGGCGGGATTGTGTTTTGTTTGCTTTAGTTCTGTGGTGTTTAGTAGTATCTAAACTTTTTGAATCTTTTTTTTGCCCTTTTTAATTGTTTTTATGTTCTTCTTTTTAACCTTCCAAACTTTTACATACAAAAAACAAAACTTCTTGTTTTACCCTTCTACAGATAAATCTTTGTTTGATATTTGTTGTGCTGGTTTTTTCAGTTTGAACTTCTTCAGGATTGTTTTGATGTTTTCCTTCCAGAGAAAAATAATCTTACATGGTCTGGTTTTCACTGCAGCATATCATTGAAATCCTTTTGGGATTGGAGCTTGATATGATCATTTGTATTGGGGAGTAAGACCTTGTTACTTTTGCAAATGCTAAATTTTAATAGGATCAGAAGTCAGCCCAGGACAACCAGATCTATGTCTTTGGGAGGTAAGATTGTAGAATTGAGAAGAAATGGTTGTATGACGAATTCTCTGTTCATATTGAATGAAGCTTAGGTTCATAAAATATCAATCAATTTCAAAATATGAATTGAAAAGCATTGCCTTTTCTAGGTTGCACACAAGTATTTGCATAAGGTGTTTGTAAATTCATTATTTGTCAAAGTTATGTAATCTATTTCATGTTGGTTGGTCGTTTACTTATAATTCATCATTATTTCTCATTATAATTAAATTGATGTTTTAAGATTTTTTCTTCTTCTGACTTTTAGGCATGGATTACGTGGATTCAAAAAGGAAAGGCAATTTTGTTGGAAAAGTTTTTCTTGCTGCAGCATTAACGGCATTATGCATTATCATGATCAAGAGATCTCCATCTTTGAATCCCCCAAGTCCGGTAATTTTATATATTTGCAGTATCATTATCATGATAAAGATATCTTGAATTGGTAGATGAATTATTAATAAGAGATGACGGGTTATTTTTACTTTTTATCAAATTAAACAATAATGAAGCTTGTGTAGTTTTGGTTTGGTGTTTGCACTTTGCAAGTGATGTCAGATGAATATGAGAAAGAAACAAATTAGAATAAAGAAAAATGAGGATTTATAAGGGAAATTTTCTAAAAGAAATGTTATTTTCTGTAATTGTTCTATCTTTTCTTGTTATTGTTTGTATATGTAAATTGACTGCTATCTTTCTCTTTTGTTCAATTTGTTGATTGTTTTATTTTGGGGCCCTTTTCAGTTTTCCATCCATGAACCAGGTGTCACTCATGTTTTAGTGACAGGAGGTGCAGGCTATATCGGCTCACATGCAACCCTACGACTTCTGAGGGAAAATTATCGTGTCACCATAGTGGTTTGCCTCTTCATAATACCGAACACTGCTCTGATAAATTTGAATGCACTTACTGGTCTGCCTGCTAAACATTTTTTCTTCTTTGCAGGATAACCTGTCACGAGGAAATTTGGGTGCTGTCAGGGTTCTTCAAGACTTATTTCCAGAACCTGGAAGGCTTCAATTTATATATGCTGACTTGGGAGATAAAGAATCTGTATCCTTAAATCTTTCCTTATTACAAGAAATAATTTGGTGTTGAATTTAAACATTTTGTTGAATCATAATGTTAGAGAATGCCCAAGAAAAGTTGTCTACTTGACTGGTTATTAGGTAAATAAAATATTTTCGGAGAATAAATTTGATGCTGTGATGCACTTTGCTGCCGTTGCATATGTGGGAGAGAGCACACTTGACCCTCTTAAGTAAGTACTGTTTCAACTTTCAACCAATTTCAGGTGTTTAAGAGTGTGCGCATGATAGCAACTTTAAGAAAATGCATTATATTATTGATATTTGTTATAATTAGTGTTGAGATATAATTCTGATATGATTGTTTCCTTATTTACATTAGGATTGTTTCCTTATTTATGTTATTGATTTAGTTTTCTAGTTATTATTTTTTATTTAATTGATTTGGCTTGATTATTATTATCCCTACAATTAAGGGATTAGATAATTACTGTAATTAAACATTGATTACTATAAATAAAAAGCCAAGGGGGACATTCTCTTGAGGCATTTTAGAATATACAATTCATATATTCAAGTATCAAATATGATTTGTTGAGAGTCGGGTCTAATTGTTAGTGGAATAGTAAGTGATGTTTATATTACTGTTGTCAGTGTGTAGTTGTGTATCTGATAGCAGGCCCATTATCAAGCAGGTCTATGTCAGAAGAAATAAAAATGGGTCAGGGACAGTCAGTAACTAACTAACTGACTGACCTGAATAGGCTGTAAGTAGTTACAGGGTTTTGTATAAATAAGCAATTGTAAAATGTAAACAAGGGAAGTGGTGGGAAAGTAATAGGAATCTGGAGAGGTGCTGAGGTACTCTCAAATTAACCTCCGAAAGTGTATTTGAGTGTTCGCTATAGTGATTAGAAGGAGGTAAATTAATAGAAGTCTTTTGGTTTCTTGAGTATTCATATCTTTTTTTTCTCTTTTACCAGTTGGTTCTATTGGTATCTTGTAATAACTCTTAGTTGAGGTTGACATATTGCCCCTTTGATAGACTGTGTTCTTGAATAGACTGGCGAGTTTTGTGTGGTTCTCGTGCCGCATCCTGATGTTCCAAAGATATTTGCAATAGTAAGACTATGTGAAACTATATGAACTCCCCCATTAAATTAAATCATCTGAAGGCCTTTTGCTGGATTAATTATTCTTACAAGAAAATTATGTATACCAATGCATGTAAATGTAGAAAACCACTCTTATTGCTTTTAACTTGGTAAACTTACTTGGCCCCAAATAAAATTCCCGGATACCTGGGGTTGGGGGGGGGGGGTGATGCTTGATGATTTTTGTGAGATTTATATGAAATGGTTGTGTTAAATTTCATCTATTTCAATTCTACTTTGTATTTTTTAACATTTTTTTTGTCAGGTATTATCACAATATTACATCGAATACCTTGTTGGTATTGGAGTCTATGGCTAAATATGGTGTGAAGACATTAATATATTCTAGTACATGTGCAACATATGGGGAACCTGAAAAGATGCCTATTATAGAAACAACAGAACAGGTGGGAAATCTAAGTGTCGTTGAGTTGTGGAGTTTGGTTAAGAACTCTTTATTTTCAGTTGGATCTTGCTATGGCTTTAGTACACATTGAAATGTAGTATTAAAATTGATGTTCTTCAATTCCAGAAACCAATTAATCCATACGGAAAAGCCAAGAAGATGGCAGAAGATATCATCCTTGATTTTTCCAAAAATTCTAAGATGGCAGTAATGATTCTGAGGTTTGTATTTTACATTTACATTTTGGATTTCCCCTTATTTTAAATCAGATATCCTGCTGTCTGCCGCTTTAATATATACATGCAATTTCCTTTCCCTTGTCTCTGTGATGACACTGTCTTTGTGTTTATCCCTCGATAAAGATTTGAAGGAGACCCCTGATATACTTCTTCATATCAAAACATGATGTAGCCAATCAATGGAACTTGATTTAAATATAACTATTCAAAATTAGCTACGATTGTAATTATTGTTTTCTCTGGGAAACATGTAGATACTTCAATGTGATTGGATCAGACCCAGAGGGCAGATTGGGTGAGGCTCCAAGACCTGAACTTCGAGAACATGGCCGAATTTCTGGTGCCTGCTTTGATGCAGCTCGTGGTATTACAACTGGCTTAAAGGTATGTTATGATCATTTTTACTTTTGTGCTGAAACAGAATTCTTTGCATAATGTTAGAGAGACTCCACAAAATCTATCCATCCTGTTAAGAGATTAGTCAAGGAAATAGCATTTGATGCATTGCCAAGAGAACATAGGGAGGAAGCCTGATCATATTTTCCAAAGTTATCAAACTCGTGATAATCTTGCTATTCCCACGCACACTGAAAATCCTGATGTCTTTGTCTTCATAGAGAGATGAGAGAGAATGTTAGAGGGAGAAACAAAGATAGGTTTAGTGAGCGTAACAAAGAGAGAGTTAGAGAGAGATCTTGTCTCAAATTCGCCGGAAAAGGGTACAGCCAACATAATGCGAGCTAGTGGAGGCACAATGAGGGGGAGGGAGAAGAAAAAACTGGAGGGACGCTTTGGATGTGTCTTCCTTCTACTTCACACGCTTTCCAGAAGAGATGGGGGGAAAAGGATTTATGGTTCGAGTTCAAGAAATGGGGAGATGTTAGGGAGATTTTCATCGCAAAAAACAGAAATAGGAGTGGAAGAAGATATGGCTTCGTGCGATTCAAAGGGGCTGAAGATGTTAGAAAACTTGAGAGACAACTAGATAATTTGATTATTGGACTTAAGCTACACGTGAATCTTCCTAAACATGGTAGGAAAGGAAAGATGGTAGAGAAAACTAATACGAATGAGCATTACAATAAGGGGATAGTCGGAGATAAGCTGGTAGACACGAATAAGGGAAAAGATAAGGTTCCAACGGTACAAACTGTAGCGTAGGGTGAAGCTCAGAAACATCTACCTCATAGTCAGAATCTAAAGGTTTCGTATGCGAAAGCGGTTACAATGGCCAGCCATACGATGACAAAGAGGTGGCCCTCAACATGTGCACAAGCGATGATTAAGCCATCCTACTCGACTATCCAACTATCTATACCCATGGTAAAGAGGAAGTGGTGCAGCGAGGCATGGGTTGGCAGATTAAGGAACTTGACGACGTTCGATATACTGGAAGAAGAATTCATGTGGGATGGCGGTGAGGATATTAAACCTAAGTACTTGGGTGATGATATGGTGCTACTCATGGGACTAAGTGATTCCAAAGCAGAAGAATTGTGTAGGGAAGCAGATGAGAGCAGATTGTCCATGTTTCACACATTGGAAAAATGGAGCCCAACATTGAGGCCTGGTTTCAGGCTGGTCTGGATACTATGCTGGGAATCCCACTACATGCATGGGATATGGTGAGTATCAAAAACACCTTGGCAGCCTACGATTAATCACAATGTACTGGCTTCCATTAACGAGACAGTAATATTGTTGAGGAGACATGCTACAGGCCATGCAGCTACAAATGTAACGGGGAGTTTTGCTGGGTGATTTCATTAGCCTATGATGTATAATAGGTGATTTCTATAATATTAGAAGACCTTAAGAAAGTATGGGGATTTGTCAAAGGATTCAAGATTAGGGCATTATGAAGCACTTAAATGGATGGATTGCAGATTTAGAGATTGACGATGTGCCCTAGCTACAAATGTAACGGGGAGTTTTGCTGGGTGATTTCATTAGCCTATGATGTATAATAGGTGATTTCTATAATATTAGAAGACCTTAAGAAAGTATGGGGATTTGTCAAAGGATTCAAGATTAGGGCATTATGAAGCACTTAAATGGATGGATTGCAGATTTAGAGATTGACGATGTGCCCTGTGTAGGGCAAAAATTCACTTGGTACAGACCAAAATGGGACTGCTAAAAACAGATTGGATAGAGCTCTATTATTAGCTGAATGGTTTGCCAAATGGCAAGGTACTACTCGGATTATAATGGATCGCAACTTCTCTGACCATTGCCCAATTATGTTGAGATCTACTTATGTTGATTTGGGTCCAAAGTCATTTTGGGTTTTGGACTGTTTGGTTTCATGATAAATCTTTCTGGAAGGTAGTCCGTGATAGCTGCGACTACAAACCTGGTTAATGGTTGGGGGGTATGTATTAAAAGAAAAGATCAAGAGTTTGAAACAGAAGCTTAAAGTCTGGAATAAATCTCACTTCGGTGATATTCAGCAGAATTTTAAAAAAATAGAGTTGAAGCTCAACAAGTTAGAAACAAAAGGTGATGATAGACAATTGAATGATGATGAGATATAACTAAGAAAACAATTGCTGGAGGAATTGTGGGCTGCAGCATAGTCAAATGCAGGAAACTCAGGAATAACATGGTCAGAGGGGTGTTTGCTGGAGGCTGCTGACTAGAGGACCCCAGCAGGGTTAAAGAAGAAATTAGAATCTTCTTCAACAGGAGATTTGAAGAACCTGTTTGGGAGAAACCTAGTTTAGATGGGGTCAAATTTAAGGTCATTGAACATAAGCATAATGACCTTTTGATGGCACGTTTTGGTGCAAATGAGGTAAGGGATGCGGTATGGGATTGCGGCAGTGAGAAGATCCCTGGGCTAGATGGACTTAATTTCAAGTTTATCAAACAATTCTGGGATGTTATCAAATCTGACCTCCGATTTATGGATGAATTCTATGAAAATGGAGTATTTCCAAAGGGTGGCAATGCATCATTTCTAGCATTGATCACTGCCAAGGTGCTATCTACAAGACTAAAGAAGGTGCTGCCTTTCGTCATTGATCACTGCCAATCTGCTTTTATAGAAGGTAGGCACTTGCTGCATAGTTTGTTTATAGCAAATAAGGTGGCTGATGAGGCAAAAAGGAGCAATAGAAGCTGCCTTGTTTTCAAAGTCGATTTTGAAAAGGCATATGACTCAGTAAGCTGGGATTTCCTTTCATACATGACAAAGCGGATGAGTTTTTGCTCTAAGTGAATTAGTTGGATTGAAGGATGCCTAAAACCAGCCTTTATTTTCATATTGGTTAATGGGAGCTTAACTGCAGAGTTCACTCCCCAAAAAGGCCTCAGGCAAGGAGACCCACTTGCCCCATTCTTGTTCAACATCGTAGAAGAGGGCTTAACTGGATTGATGAGAGAAGCACGGTAGAAGAACCTGTTTGTTATAAGGTTGGGAAAGAAAATGTGGACATCAACATCCTGTAGTATGCCAATGATACAATTTTCTTTGGGACAACATTGGTGGAAAACGTTAGAGCTATTAAGGTGATGTTGAGGAGCTTTGAATTGGTGTCGGGTTTGAAAATAAATTTTGCCAAGGGTAGATTTGGGGTGTTTGGGGATAAATGAACAGTGGATTAACAATGCTTCCACCTACCTAAATTGTAGAGTTTTGTCGGTACCCTTTTCTTATTTGGGTGTTCCTATTGGGGCAAACCCACGACATTATGAGACATGGGATTCTTTAGTCAAAAAGTGTGAGCGAAAATTATCAAAGTGGAAGTAAAAATACATCTCTTTCGGGGGAAAGGTGACTTTGATAAAGTCAGTTATAAACTTGATCCCCATTTTTTTATTTTCTTTTTTTAGGGTGCTGAAGAAGGTGGTAACTAGGCTGGTGAGGCTTCAAAGGAGGTTTTTTTATGGAGGAAGTGCAGATCAAAAAAAGATTGCCTGGGTAAGCTGGGAATTGGTTTGCAACTGAAGGAGAAAGAGGGTTTGGGAATCAGAGACTTAGTGAAGTTCAATCATACCTTACTTGGAAAATGGCGTTGGAATATGTTTCACCACCAGGATGAATTGTGGGCACAAGTTCTGGACTCAAAATATGGAGGTTGGAGAAATTTGGATGAATCAAGAAGGTCTATTAGCGAATCCATTTGGTGGAGGGAACTGAGCATAATTTGTAACTCGAATGAGGAGGGGAGTTGGCTTCAAAGAAGGACAAGATGGAATATGGGTTGTGGTTCAAAGGTACTGTTCTGGTAAGATGATTGGAAGGATGATGGAGTGTCACTGAAGGAGAAGTATCCAAGATTGTATCAGATCTCTCATCAACAACAGCACCATATCCAACAAATGGGTATATCATCATAAACAGGTTGGGAATGGCAGCTACAGTGGAGAAGGTTCTTTATGGAGGGAGAAGTAGAATCATCTGTAAAAATTTTAGAAGATATACAGGGTCTGGTTCTACAAGTACAGCAACAAGACACTTGGAGGTGGGAAGCTGATTTGAGTGGAAAATATATAGTGGGGAGCGCTTACAGGTTAATTAACAGAGATTTGACAATCCAAAATCAGGATGATGTGTTCAAGGCTCTATGGAAACTAAAAATTCCTAGTAAAATCTCATGCTTTGCTTGGAGATTAATTTGGGATAGATTGCCTACTAAGAAGAACTTAAGTAGAAGGAATATGGAACTCAATGATGTCAACTGTCCCTTTTGTAGGAATAACGATGAGGAAGCGTCTCACATATTTTTTAGCTGTGTTATAATTATGCCATTATGGTGGGAATCAATGTCGTAGATAAATATAGTAGGGCTATCTTCGGTAACTCCGAAAGAACATTTCTGCCAACATTCCTACCACTGTTTTAATGGACTCAGAACTCATAGATGACAAACTTGGTGGATAGCTTTGACTTGGTGTATTTGGCATCATAGAAACAGGGTCGTCTTCCACAATGAGAGTTTCACTGGCCATAAACTGATGGACGACACGCTATTTTTTTGCTGGACTTGGCTAAAAAATTTGGAGAAAGGATTTGACATTCCTTTTCATTATTGGTCTAGTAATATTGGGGAGGCTTTTGTAGTTAGGGGAGGGTTTAGCATATAGTTCTTTTTTCCTTCCCTTTTGGGTGTGAGCCTGGACTTCAGCCAGATCTTTGGCAACCTAATTCATGTATTAGGTTGCCATAGGTCTGCAACTTTTGTTGCTAGGTTGTTTATATATCAGTACTAACTTGTACTCTGCTTTTCTTATATATATAATATATTTTTGTTGAAAAAAAAAAACACTGAAAATCCTGATAGTCTTGATTGAATACCACAAAAAAAAATTTATCATAAAAAAGTCTTTTAAAATCCCAATCTAATGCATTTTGTTTACTTTCTATGACAAATTTATATCACTTGAACCCTACTATAATTTATATCATTTGAAAGCTAGCCAAATGATTTTGTTTGTTTTGAAAACTAATTTGCCCCATTGTGAAACATGTGCTGATTGCATTTGTTTCCTCGTGCAGGTTAGAGGAACTGACTACAAGACACCCGATGGAACATGCATACGAGACTACATTGATGTAACTGATTTGGTTGATGCTCACGTGAAGGCTCTTGAGAAGGCACAACCTGCTAAAGTAGGGATCTACAATGTTGGAACTGGAAAGGGTAGGTGTTATTACAACACTTGAATAGTGCTTTAATAATGCAAATCCACCTATTTTCTCATGGGGGGTTTATTATTTAACATTTATCAGGTAGATCAGTGAAGGAGTTTGTGAATGCTTGCAAAAAGGCCACAGGGGTGGACATCAAAGTAGACTACCTTCCACGTCGACCCGGCGATTATGCCGAGGTGTATAGTGACCCTTCTAAGATCAACCGGGAACTGAATTGGATCGCGCAATACACTGACATTGAGAAGAGTTTGCAGGTTGCATGGAAATGGCAAAAAGATCATCGTAATGGTTACGGCATTTCATCTGCAATCTGAGTTTCTAGCCATTCAGCCAAGCAGTTGGCCTTCAACTGCTCTCTTACATGGTGCTCAGGATTATTTTTTTTCTTTTTCTTTTTGGTCCTTAGGGAGTTTGGTAGTTGATTCGTTATACTTACATGTGTATTCAACATACAATGAGTCAATAATAATAATAATAATAATAATAATAATAATATAATGCCCAGCCTCTGGTTGGTATAGCTTTTCTTCTATCTTTTGCTTCTTGCCAATGCAGCATTCACCTCACTAGAGCAAATGAAATGCAATCATGTATACAGAAAGGCGAATTGATTAAAATAATCAGTTTTTCAAAAGTTAATGTTATTATATTAGTCATTTAAAAAAGTTCATAAATTTTCTTATCAGATTAATGAACATAGGTAAAATAAACTTCCAATTCAATCTTCTGTAAGATTAGAGAGTCCTTATAGAAACCTTTTAAAAACTTTTATCATCAAATTGGTTCAAATTTGAAAATTAAAACATTCATGTTTTTTTTTTAAAAAAACTCTTTTTTTTAATAAAATAGATAGTTTTTTTTGTTTTATTTGTCTAAACTTTAAACTATTCAAATATTTATTTCAATTTTGTCTTCTAATAAATATTGTTGTCTTGAAAGACATTTTTTTAAGAGATTGTCTTGAAACTTGAAAGACTTAATATTACATTTATTGAAATTAAAAAAAAAAAAAGAAATTTTAGTAAAATTATCTCCTAATAAATACTATTTTTTTTAAATACTTATTTTTCTTCTGTGTGAATCAACCTTAAACATAGGTTATTTTTTATCTTGAAAAAAAAAGATGTTATCACGTTGAATCCTTTAATTTTTTCTCTCATTATTCTCTTACATGAAATGTACAAAGTAAAAGCTTAAAAAAAATAATAATCTGAACCCTTATCTGATTTTGCAACCTACAGGATGCACGTGAAGGCTGCAACCCAAAACCAAAAATATTTTTTTGCTCTTTTGTCTCATTTTGTTGGAACAACTTGAGCCCAGGAATTCATTTCACCGATATTGTTTGTATGTTTGATTTTATTCTTTTGTTCTAATATTTTTTGTCACAAAAAAAAGAACCTCTTTAGTCTATACATCAATTTGGTTGAACAGAGATTCGATCAAAATTTTGACGTGTCCAATATCATTGTAGAATTGTCTGTCATTTTCTATACTTTTTAAAAGCGTTTATTATTATTTTATAAAAAAAAGAAGCTATCATATGTGGAATCAAATCCAACCAGCAAAAAACTATTCACAGAAGTATAGTGAGTGGCTAAAATATCTACACATGGATTCCTCTCACGAAAAATGTGCCCAAGAGAAAGCTCGTGCCTTCAGTAAGCTTGATACAATTCTTCAACCTGTTTCTGATATGCCAAGGGTCCATCAACGCATTTTAAAAAGCTTGAACCACAAATTTCTCCAACCCTCTAACAACCAATATTTAGAGAGAAGAAAGCAGATATGTTTGCAAATACCCGATGAAAGGGAGTAAGTTTACTTTGAAATTTCTTTTTATTCCTATAATCCCAGATGGACCAATAGACTTAAGTGATGGTAGCCACTCTAAAGTCATTTAGTTGTTTGGAGCAACGAGAGAAAAGCAGACAATGGGTACTATGGATGGACAACCTGTCAAAAGAAGTGTGTAACTTTCCCTCAATCAAATCCCAAATTCTAACAGCAAAGGAACACTGCAGAAATAAATGGTCAGAAAATTCGGAAGCTCCAAGGCACAACTCACTTCTTGAGACAAAGCAACAACCCTTTTTAGCAAGATGTAGCATGGTTTTAAATTGAGGTTGTGGTCATGATGCGGTGAGCTGAAAAACCTTTACATTGGGGGAGAATACGGCTGATGTGACCACAATTATAGTCATGATGCGATTGTGGAATGTCAAAACACACACCTTGACGTTATGACTGCAATTTAAAACCATGATATGTAGTTAGCTTTCAAAGAAAGACCAATGCTGTTGGAAAGGTTCAAAGAGGTCACAATGGGTTGGGAAAATTCAATTATGTTGCCAGAAGTTAATGTTTTTACCATCACCCAGCATCCACGAAGAGTTCTGATAGATGGTTAGGATGACTATACATAGCTACTAATAACAAAGCCATACCGTTGATTGTAAAGAAAGGTTTCATCTTCTAGTTTATATTTTTTTTTTCACTATCGCAGTCTTAATTCGTTTTTCGAGTCCGTTATTATTCCGTATTAATTATCAAAATAGGCCAATGCCAATGCTGCTAATGCTAGGCAATCTATTTATTTTTTAATTGAAAAATACAAATGCGAGAATGTAAATTTTTGGATAAAATTGAATACAGAGTTTCCCTATCCATCCACACAATCGTCATCTTGTTTACTTAATACTTATTGGCATTTCTTCCTTTTCTAGTAAAATATACGGTGTAAATGAAATTGTTTAAAAATTAATGTCTTTTACAACATCAAGACTCAAGTAAACCAAACATTATAAATTTGAATACTATAGCACATTATCGAGTTAATTATGTTCTAAGATACGGAACCAATACAATAGCCACGATAAGGTGTAAAATTTGCATGGGAAGACCTCACACCATTCAACTCTTGAAAGAAATTCAATCATCGACACTCATGAGGAAAATGATTGTAGCGCTCTATCAAAACTTTCTTCAGCTGATGATACCCGTTTGACCAATACATGCTCTGGGTGAGAAATTTTCAGCTGGCTGCAAAGCAATAATACAAGTCATTCATTGGTCAAAAGTCCTCTGATAATACGAGTGAAAGTTATATTGGACACAGTTAATACTTACCCAGATCAACAGAAACAGAAGGCAAGGAAAGAGTAATGGGGGGCATTCAACCAATCAATAAGAAACAAAAAACTCTAACCCAAGTCACTCGTTAAAATTATATAGGTGATTAGCAGTAAAAATTAAAGATTGACAGATTGTGCAGATACAAGCTATTTTTACAAAGGAAATTAGAGAGTCAGCCAAAATTACATTTATGTTGATTCCTATAAAACATAAGGCCTTTAAAATAGAGACATTCAAACTTCAAAATAGTGTTCCCAGCATGGCTTGAGAGCAAACATGGTTTGGTTCAATATTATTTAACCCCTTAAACTGAACAAATGTGTATATACATATATTTCCAACATGATACACAATCTATAAATTATATTACAGTCCTGTGCTTGTCATTTTACCATTTTACTCTTTGAACTAGGACTACAGTGCTTGATCCAGTTATTACTAAATTTAAAGTTTCTATTAGGCAACGTGAGTTTAAGACTAAGTTATGTTCTCATATTTATACAATTGACGTTAACTTGACTAATTACAAACATTCAATAATCAATAGAACTGATGTTAAATTTACTAATTACTATCATTATTGAATGATATGTTTAGAATGTAACAACCAACAAATTCAGCATTGATATGGTATAAATAAGGTTTGATACTCCAAAGAAACTTGGAGGGGAAACAAGCCAAACTGAGAACCATGGTGTGGTTTGGATTCCAATATATGTGATCCATGAAATATTGTTTGGGTCAGTATTGAGTTCATATAAATTCTAGTACTATAACAACATGGTTTGAAGACATGTTTTGAAAGCATTTAAAACAAATCGCTCCATCTGTGATGATCTTGGAGCTCCCATTAACCAAATACTATCATACTTAGAGCTACACATGGTTTTTTAACAAGTGATATGAAAAAAACACTAGTTAGGAAGACCTAGTCGATCACAAGCTCATAGAACTGATTCTGTAATCAACAACACTTTCTCAAGGCAAATAAAGATTCAACCAGCCCATGCATGACACTACATCCATGCTGGGATATTTTCAATTGACATACAATGTCCTGAGTGAGTGTTTACCTGAATGATTTGTTAGATGGTTTGCCAAGGTGAAGACAGCATACAACTAGATTGGCTAGGGTTTCTGGATCCCTAGCATCCTGTATAAACCACAGAAACATTTTCACCACACAATTTTCCCAAACAACAAATCACCCTATCAAATGCCATTTTAGTACAACAGCTTAAAGGTTTAAAACCAAGAGCTAGCACAAAGTAAACATCTCAAAAAATTCATTTCATGACATGATGAATTTTAAAAGAAAAATTATAAACATAAATTCACTTTGTACCCTATTATCTTCATATCTCCATCTTTTCTATTAAATTACTTATCACATTTGTCACTTTTTTTCCTCCCTTTTCTTTTTTCTTTCTATCTCTCTCTTCCTTCATCTACACACACCCCAAGATGGGGTGTATGTTTATCATATCTCTTTTAAATAAATAAAAAACTACGTACTCCATTGCTCGGAGGCTCCACGCTATGCGCAGGTAAGGGGGAGGGATATTGTATGCAGCCTTACCCTTGCCATATGCAAAGAGGTTGTTTCCGTATTCAAACTCATGACCAACAAGTCACCAAGACACAACTTTACCGTTAGTTGTGTCAGGGCTCGCCCTCATCATATCTCTTTTAAATATTCTTACAAAAACATTGATCCAATGAATAGTTGCAAAATGGGAAGACAGTTGAGATCATTTTGAACTCAATCAAATCACTCAGCAATTTCAAATCTTGGACAATTCTAAGCATGATGCAATATCAATTGTATTGGCAAATCCATAGAAGTGAATGATACATAATATGCAAAACATGCCTTGTTTAGAGCTTCAACCAATAGAGTCTCGGCTTCGTCGAAGTTGCCCATGTGCATGCAGCAAACAGCCTTGCCATTCAAGAGCAAGCTGGTGGACTGATACCTCTCCGACAAATCCTGGAAGATCAGATACGCCTCCTGGATCTTCGACCCACCCTGATCCACCACCACCATCATCCAATCCAATCAATCAAAAACACCAAAATTCATCTCTTTTCTTTATCATTATCATTTCCAATTTCTAATTATAACACTTATTAAAATTATTAATTAATTAGTACCACAGCCAAATTGAGCCAGGCATTGGCGAGTTGAGTGAGAGTGTGATCTTCATCAATCTGCTGCATGATCCGCAGCTGCCTCTCAGCATAATCCGACCTATTCATCTTAATAAAGATCTGAACATTCAACGCGTGACTGTTAAAAAAAAAAAAAAAAAAACACAAACATTTACAATGGCGAAACTAAAACAATTAAATAAAAAGAGAAAAAAAAGGGAATAATAATTATAATTATACAGGTCCATGGTTCCACCGGCATTGGTGTGTTTGAGGGCTTCGTTGAAATCATTTTCATGGAGGAAGACGAGACCGGCGACGAGCCTCAGCGTGGCGTTGTTTGCGATGGCGGGATCGGCGAGCCACTCCTTGAGACTCGCGATAGTGGAATCCTGCGAGATTTTTTTTTATATGGATAAATGTTAGTTTGTTAGTGTTGTAAGTAGAGAGGAACCCGCGACCTTTTTCTCTTCCGAAAACGAGGGCATTTTATGATACCTTGGTGTCGGGGGAGGAGAAATAGAGGGCGAGGAGTTTGACGGCTTGGAGGGGTGTGGGAGCGTCGTCTTGGATCTCGGAGATGACGAACTGGAGCTGGCCGAGGGCGATGTAGCAGCGGTGGACGAGGGTGTCGCGCTCGAGGGAGTCTTCTTGGGAGAGGTTGGTGACGTCGCTGCTGTTGATGGCGGCTTGGTACGCGCCGAGGTAGAAGTTGTTGCGGAGGTTGAACAGGTGGTCCGGTGTAGCCATTATTATCGATTCTCTGATTCAGATCTTGAAAATTGCACAATTCGCAAACACACGCAGATACAGTTGAAAAAAGAAAAAGACAGAACTCAGAATCGCACTCTTATTGTTTCGCGTTGTAATTATTCTGGGCTGTTATTGGGCTTAATTAGACGACCTCAGCCTTGCAATGCTTATAGTGATTTTCTTCCTATATCATCAAAATTCCCATACACCCATTAATAATAGTATAATTTTGAAATTACCCTTTAGTAAAAACCTTAAATTAAGTATGGACATATTCTCACACCATTCAGCTTCATACAAATTGTCAATCCGTATACTTCATATAGATTGTCAATCCCTATGAGGTATATGGATTGACAATCCCTATGAGACATATGGATTGATAATCCATATGTCTCATATGGATTGACAATCAATATGTTTGGCAATCCATATGAAATATATGAATTGTCAATCCATATGTTTCATACGGATCGGTGTTACAAAGAAAAAAAAACTTACCTCCATTGTCTTCAAATCACGACGACGACCACAACAAAGTCAAAGACAATGCAGCTACCAAACTATCGTGAACCAACAGAAGAAGGAGGTTTGCAAAGACGAACAAACGGTAGAGATGAGAAAAAACAAAGAAGAAAAAGGCGAAAAGGAAAAAGAGGTAAGAGGATAAAGTTGAAATTAAAAAATTGAATGGTGTATTGGATTATTGAATGGTGTAAGAAGAAAAATCCTACTTCTAGGCTATTATTAGGTTTGAGTTCCAACTTAATCACTATTGCAAACTAGGAGTTGCTATTCTCCCCTCTAAATTGCTATTTTCACCCCTATTTTCTCAACAACGGATTTGGATTCCCTGCTGTCACACAATCACACAGTCAGGAATGTGGACCATCGGTATTTGAAAAGTGCTTTTAAGTTGAATTTATCCAAATTATTTATGAACCATCAAATCTTCATCAGGCGATTCTTATATTCTGACTACGTGAATATGTGCTTTCTTTGACCACAAGGAATCCAAATCCTAAGAAAACCTACCTACCCCTGGCATCATTTCTTCACACCTCCACTTTCCCTCCTCCTTCTCTTCCCACCAAGTCACCAACTTTTGTTGCCTTCTCCTCCCTCTCCATTTTTTCTTCACAATACTTCATTTCTCTCCCCTTAATATAGTTATTTGTTAATTTATATTTTTTTAGTTTTGAATATTTGTTAATTTTTTATTAATATCGATTTCTTAGTTGATGTTTACTAAAAAATAATGTTCTTTTTGTTAATTTAAGTTTTATATAATGGAAATTTTAAGTTTTATTCTGAAAAGATAACCGGGGTGGGAACTTTTTCATAGATGAAAAATTCCTTTCAAGTCAATTTTTTCATATAAGGAAAACTCTTTTCGCAAAAAAATTGGACCAAGTTAGGGACTTGCCACACGTTCCTCTAAATAAGTTTTATGAACTACACATTTTATACATTAAAATCAGACACAAGTCAACTATTATGCCGTATCAAACAAATCAACAAAAACATAATTTCGTTCTACATTTGTACAACGGAATCGTGTTTTTATTATATATACTTGGAATGAAAAAAATACAACAAAAATACAATTTCGTTATGTACTTTTAAGATAGAATGGTGTTTTTCATAACATAACTTGCAGGCGTCTATTATCGTGTGGAGTTATTTAAATGTAAATCTACATGATTTGATATAATGCAATGTGATTAAGATAAACAAATCAGCCCCCAGTCCCACCCTGTATTCATGGTGATGATAGAAGCATATGGGAACTAAAATAGAAAATAAAAAATAAAAAAAAGACAAATGAAGTTTCATGTATATAAACATTATAAACACACATAACCCTAAGCTTTCTTTGCTAGCGTTGATACAGTCACGATTACTCATTTCTTTGGGAAGGGAGGATGAAAAAACACAGGCAGGCAAAAAGCATAACGGAGGGGGAAAAACAAGATTTTTACATTCATGTGCAAAGCAGAGCTATAAGCTCTGAAGCCTAACCCACTATATCTGCAGTTAATTTATCCAAAATGTTCAGTCCAGTCTGAGAAGCAATTACAACTGTGCATCTGCATTACATAATAATAGAAATAAATAAGTCGAATAGTTGATATTGTCAAGCAACCCCTTTCCATGATTCTTTCGTCTAGAAAAAATATTAACAAAACCAAGGCAATAACTTGTAACCAACTTAGTGAAACTGTGATGTTTTAAAGTGAGCAAGATGTTGACCATGGTTGCATTTGAATTTTACTCCTTGGACTAAAAAAATTGGTGCACTTATAGCACAAACTTCAACTCTAAAACGAAAAGAAACTAAAACTTTATAACCTCTGCATCTCTTTTTGTCGGTTAGAAGATATAACTGCTAAGTTCTTAACATTATTTGAAGCATGTGTCAAGCATTACTTTTTCATTGAATACTGACAGACTGAGAAAGATAAGTGAAATTGTCTGAGTGAATCATTTGATGTTTTATATGTGTGGTAAACCTTCAGATGAGAGTTTCTTAACCAATTTTGAGGAACATCGTAAGATAGGGCATTAGATAAAGAATTGTGGAAGAGAAATATTGCCCAAATCCCAAAATCAGATCAGGTTCAACAGAAAATCATTCTACCAATCATTTCAAAGTACAAGAGAGATTCAAAGCTGTATCAGATATTTTGATGCGATGACCATCTTATCTTTAGTTCAGTTCAATCAGTGTGACTGTCAACTACTTATTTAAAAGAGTATAAAAGTTAAAGAGAGAAAACTAACGGGATTTTAGATACAACACCATGGTCCACAACACCATCAACTTTATCAAGGCATTTTGCTACTTCAGCTGCAAGTAATACTAAGTCAGCGGAACGGAACAGCACAAATAATGAGGTTTATCACTTGAAAATTGAAACAGGCATCACACTTGCAGAACTAACCAAGGTTTTCTATTGGAGATGTAAAGATAACATCAAGAATATTATGTCCTTCTCTGGTGACTACTGGGAAGTCACCTCCTAGTGGACCTGCTTGCCCTATAGATGGTCTTCTCCAGACCTTCATTTACAAAAGCCATGATAAGTATAATCACAATGTAAATAATTTCTTGATAAAATAATTAAGAGAAGAGAATGAAGAGAAATATGAGGAGGAGCACAAAAAAACCTCCTTGATCAAATAAAAATAAAATACAGGAAACAAACGAAGAGTACACAGCTCAAAAGAGCTTTCCAATCGCTTTATAAGTCCACAATATAAACCAACCCAGATAAACCATGTGTTAGCACTCTAACAGAAGTCGAGAAAACAACTATGTTATGTCCCTAAAAGATGGGAAGGAAGAAACTCCTAACCAAAACTCTGGCATTACGTTCCACTTTTGTAATTCAGCAACCTTTTTATTTCATTGCTTCACCTTTCGGGATAACAGGATATGGTTTTAGGACCTTCTTGTTTATTCTAGTACATCTTTTTTTTTTTTCTTTCCAGTTTCTGATTCAACATCCCACTGTTCAAAACCTTAGAATATCTAAGTCCTGGAAAGTTTAGTTTCTCAAAAGGGTAAAGGATTTTGTTTGGACTATGACACTTTTTAGAATTAATATAAATGATCTGTTAGAGAATGGTAGGATTGACAAGGTTATTCCTGTTGATGTCTGTATCATCTGTTTTCTTCAGAGACAAATAATCATCCTTTAGCATTCTAATTGTTAAGTTCCATTAGCAACTTTGTCATTGGGTTTTTCTTAACAATTTTTAGGATAATGAACTTGTTTGACTCCTTTCATCCTTTTCTGTCTATTCACTGGCCAGGAAAAGGGTTTGGCAAGTATTGCTAATTGCTATAGGGTGCCACTGTGAATTTATTGTTGTTTTTGGGGATAAACAGAAATTTCTTGTCTAGAGAAACATTATAATGAAAAACAAATTACTGCATACTAAACATGGTACGTATTTATTGACTATGTGAACCAAATGGGGAGGTCCCAATAACTGCATCATGTATTAACTTACTCCTTTGGTTCTCCAGAAAGCTGGGTAGTAAATCTTGGTTTAATTTCGATTCACTGCTTATATAAGACTTTATTTATTACACTATCATCCTATCATGTGTTACCATGCCACCAAAAGAGTATGGCGTCTCATGTAATTTTTGTCATAATCAAACTCTTTTGATGTGTCAGCAAATGACTGGATAGTAGTGTACAAAACTTCTACACAGAATAACAGATCATAATTACAAGAAAATAAAAGATCAAATGATCAATAAGGAATGAAGATATTAGAGAGAAAGTTGGTGGCATGTATTGAGGAACAAACGGTAGAATAAAAGGTTTTGACATGTGACAAAAAGACCAGAGAAGCCCTATTAGAAGAACTGATCAGATTGAGTACCAAAGGTAGAGGTAGACCAAGAAAGACTTATGTGAAACCATTGAAAAAAGATCTAGAATTAAATAGCCTCTCCATAAATTTTGGTTAAGGTAAGAACACAATGGCATGTTTGATTCATGGAGCCAACCCCTCTTAGTGGCAAAAGCTTTGAATTGTTGTTGGTGTGGATCATTACAAAATCCTAAATCATTTAATAGAAAAGCCTATACTCAATTACATACAGTATCTATACACATCAAGAATGCAAACTGTATCAAATATCATGATCTTTAAAACAAATAAGGAGATCTTTATGTCATAGTCACTTGTTTAAGTTGGTAAGCAAGCAACCAGTTAAAACATTCTTTATTATATGCATGTGTATAAACTCAGCAAAAGAGTAAATGTAGAGTGAAACCTCAGCATCACCCAGAAACATATCATCAATCTCTTCAGCAATTGTCATCCAGTTGAGCTGCAAAAAAAATTGAGTTTTAAAGACAGATAAACACAAGAAAGAATCAATAAATTAATATTTCACGTAGCTGCTTACAGACTGAATTAAAACTGGAATAGAACCTTCCAGACCACCTTTGTACTGGTTTTCTTCAATAATGAACACAAGTTTATTGGCAGCATTTACTATAGACTGCAAACAAAACAAAAAATGGGGAGGGGGGGGGCGGGACGAATCAATTATTAATACAAGATAATTGATCGTCACAAACAAATACAGAGAAAAATGGTGTAGTAACTCACCTTTTCCTGGATAATGGATTCCCCACCTTGCAATTTCCGGCGCCCAATGATAGCAACAAGTGTTCCTTCTTCTATAACATCAGCATCATCAAATGCAAAATCAATCTACAACAGAGTAATTGCCAATGAATCTACACTAAGATTTATTTCAGTTTTATAAAAAAATAAAATCAAAGATGCACAAAACATCAAGACAGTCCAGCATTAATTTTTTTCCTTTTCATTTATTTTCATTGTAACAATAGATTTTCTTCGAAGTTATGCATATAAGATAGAGTTTTTTTTAATTATTTTTTGGAAAATTTTCACCAGGGATGCAAACAAGGCTTCCTGTTCTTCTAAAAATTCTGGCAAGCATCCAAGAGCCCTCTAAAACAAGAGACACTCAACATAAAAAGAAAATGTAGAAGATGACTATTTTTGTTCATACTTGAGAACTTTCTTGGTAGGTATCCAATGGAATCCCAGCCTTTGCTGCCTCACTTGCACTTGAAACAGACCTGCATAAACCAAATGCACCAATGTCACAGGTTTGGTGGAATTTACATCTTGACAAACAAATTGGAGGTAATATGTCTTTACAGAATAGCAATGACCAATACTTGCATTGAATAGAAAATTTTCTACATATCAAGGAAGTAGTCAAAATTCAGAAAAAATAGTTTAACATAGCATCATTTAAAAAAAAAAAAAAAATAGCATAGTACTTTAGCTAAAAGGGAAGATGAAATGTAAGAAGGAAGAGCTCACATTGGAATCCCTACTATATCCTTCAAATTACCAGTGCGAAGCTGGCGACCCAAATGCTGAATGGCCATACCAGAAGCATGACCAGACCCCAATCCTACAACCATGCCACTTTTCACGTATGTATCCACCTACAAAACAACAAGACGTGTCTACAAAATTCAGTAATCACACAATAACATGGACAATTATCAAGCATAAAAAATGTGGTATTTGAATTTTAACAAATACACAATTTGGACAAATATATACACTGTAAAAAAACAAAAGAAAATTTCTTAACATAGGCATAATAGCTATTGAATTAAAGTGAACTTTTGTTTTCCTTACATGCATGCAAAAACCAAAAGATGGGAAATTTGAATGAAACTTAAAGAGCACACACTGCAAAAAAAAATGGGAATCGCCAATCATTAAGTACGTTTCACCATGTTGTCGACTGATTCACACAAAGTAACCAAAAGGAGTGTTGGAAACATTATCAAAACACGATTTTGACAAATTTAAAAAATCCACTAAAAGAAGCATTATCATAGTTGTTGAATTGGCATGAAAAAAAAAAAGAGTAGATATTGATTACACTAAGAAAAGTGCAATAAAATGAACAAATTCCGAAAATTGCAGAGAATGGCAACCAAGAATTCATATTTCGTACAGTGTGTTGCGCTGCTCGGAGGAGAGCAGAGCTGTCATCGAGACAGGAGCGAGTCACCATCCTCAGAAAATTGGGTCCGCATCTTCTCCTGCATAATTGAGGTGTGTGTGAATGCAGAAGAACCCTTGTGGAAAATGATGAAGATGAAGCCACTGAAGCCATTGCTCTTGAGTCGTCACTATGCAATTTCATCAAAGTTTTTGGTAGTGATAATGGATAAGGAACTATGGCCACTCTACTGATATTCTGATAACACCAAAGCAATTTCACACATGATTTTTTTATTTTTTTATTTTTCCCACTCTTTTTAACTAGAGAATGATTGGCAATTATTTGTTTATATAAATTGGAATCCAGATTCTATTAACTAAGAAAACAAGTTATCTAATATAAGTGATTAATATGATTAGGGGTGGAAACAGCAAGGTTAAGTTAGATTTAGTTAAGTATGGTTTAATTTAGTTTGATCTATTTATATGTTATAGATTTTTTTTTTAATGTTTGGGTTGGTCTATTTAAAAGTCTAATTTAACTTGCGAGTATATTAAAAAACTTATTTTTCTAATAAAAAATTTAATTTACAAAATACTTTAAATTAATTTAAAAAAATTAAAGAAATAATATTTAAATAGAAAATGTCTCAATATCTTACTTATATTCTCAAATAATTAATAATCATTTTATGAAATTTTTAAGGTGATTTTTTGAAGTGATTCATCATCCACCTGTATTATACTTTTTATGAAAATAAGTGTTGATTAGATTTTATTTATTTATTTTATCGAAATTCAGATTAAACAAAAAAAAAATCTAATGATTCGAAGTTAAGAAGAAAAAAAATACTACTACTTAACTAAGTGAATTAGATGCTTTTTTATTTTAATTTAGTACTTTATAATTTATGAGAAGTGTCTTTAATTAAATGTTTGAAAAACAAATTTATCTTGTCAATTTGTAACCTTTTTTCATGCATTTTTCTAACGTAGTGTTTCAATAAAATAATAATAACAATTATTATTATTATTATTTGAAAAAAAATATTATTGTCTTTAAAAAAAATATATTTAACAATTAAAAGGCACAAGAGAGAATTTAATTCACAAAATGGCATCAATCACATCACCTTTCTTTAATTATATTACTTAATAATAAACTAAAATAAAAATTCCTTATCTTATCCACATTTAGGGGTATTTTTTTTCGTGGACTAAATTTTACACCAAAAGAGATTGATATTTCTTGGAATATTATTCCATTGATATATTTGGTAACTACTTAACATTTTTTAGAATAATTTAAAATTATTTTAATTAAGAAAATAGAATAGAATAAAGCAAAAGCAAAAAATTATTTTGAACAATAATTACTTCTTTTTTTTTTTACTAAAACACATTTAACTCATTTTATTGAACATCAAAGAGTCAATACATGCACGAGTCAATACATGCAATTGCATAATAAGAAGCATAGAGTTTAGGTAAAGATGGTGCTTCCTTATATAGTTTATGAGCAACACCATTGGCTTATCTCTTAGTAAATATAATTGAAGAAGATGTATTAAGTAAACTCCTTGATATGATCCAGCAAGAGTCCAATGACTTCAAATATCTTATGCAATGGATGAAAGATCCAATGACCAAAGCAAGACACAAAAGAACTAAGAAGTCTTTCCAAAGCTTAGCCATGGAAGTGTCCAAACCAAGAATTGTCTCATTTGTAGAACTTGAAGATAAATTCAACAAACTTAGACAATAATTTGAAGAGTACAATGAGCCTAAGAGTTTATACTCAAGATACACATATGGACTGGAGTTTATTTGAATGGATTACATAGTGTTTGGCCTAAAGAACTAATGAAGTTCATATGACGGTTGACATCTTTTAGGTCAATTTTTATGTTTTTCGACATACAAGTTATTATAATGGTTAGTGGGTTTTATTGGTAGTGGATATTTAATGTTAGTGAAAATTTAATTCTAAGTGAAAATTAATTCCTAGTAGAATGTTTAGAAGGAGGTCTAGTCTATAAATAGTAGAAACTTTGTAGCTTTTAGGCATAATTGAGTCTAAATGAAAGTTTGAGTTATCTCCTTTTTGTGAGAGTTTCCCTTGGTTATTGGGTAAAGGACTAAATCTGATCTTATCAAGGCAACTTGTGACGATCAAATCTATGACTTATCACTCACATTCTCACCTATTTCTTGAGTGTGGAGTCAATAATATTCTCTTAATAAAAACTAAGCCAATTTCTAAGTCTAAATACTTCAAGGTGATTCGTCCCGTTTTCGTGTTCATATTAACATCAACACCTTTAACCAACCTAATTGGGGTTGGTGGTAGATGAAACCAATTATAAATACGAGTATGTTGGCAAAAAAAGGAAGGGGAAAGGGAAAATAAGATAAAAGAAAAGAATGGGGAAGAAGGAGGGGGAGATAAAGAGGAAAAATACTAAAAAGGATCATAAGAAGCATAAAGATAATAATAAGTCTAAATCTCCACCAAACTTTTAGTTTTTCTCTATTCTGTCCTTGCCAATCTATATCTCACTCCATTAAGTTCTGTTTAACTGTCTTTTCCCATGTAAGTTTTGGTATGCATCTACCTCTCTTTGTGTCGAACTCTTGATAACAAACTTTTGTTCTTACATGAGCACCCATGAGTCATCTCATTAAATGTTAAAACCACCTCAATGTATATTATCTCATCTTCTACTCACATGTACTATTGTTACCTTTTGTCAAATATTTTTATTTTTTATCTTATTCATCTTTGTATATCACACAATCACTTTAACATCCTCATTTCTGCTACCCTTATTTTATGCTCATGTTGCCTATGTGATAACCAACATTCAGCTCTATACAACATTGCAGGTCTTACAGTTGCACAAAAACCCAGATGCACTATGTTATTTCATCCACCCTACTCTGATTCTAATTTACATCATCATCACTCTCTCCGTCTTTTTGTAAAATTGATCACATGTATCTAAAAACATCTTTCTTGAATACCTCTTGATCAAGTAGATGCACGAGGTCTTAATCATCATCTCTTACCAACTAAATCTAACTTTTATGAATTGGAAAAAAGTTTAACTATGGATAAAAATATCAAATTAGTCTTATTATATCATTTAATATGATAAATAATTAAAATTGATCGAAAACTTTCAATAAAAATATGTGAAAATATTTGATTTCCAAATAAACATATATAAGTATCCCAAAAAAATATTTGTGATCAATCAAGTATACTTTATTCATTCCTATGAATCACAGTTCATAGTTTTTCACTATTCATGTTGGAATCATGATTTATTGACATAAAAAATATTCTTATAGCAAATGCACCTTTAAATAGATCATTTTTTGTCGCATTAATTTAGTTTAATTTACTTGGTGACACGTGATAAATTGTGTTATGTCATGTCAGCTAAAATTGATATCGTAAATGCCAAAAGTGGTAAAATGACCAATTTTATCTAACATAAATATAATAATAAACCAAATTAAATTTTTTTAAAAAGATTAAACGTCTTGCAAAACATAAACTTTATTTATTTTTCTCTAGTTCACTAATTAGAAAAACATTCCAAAGGCATTAGGAGACATGGATAAATATGTCATTACAACTTTTAAAATCTTTCACAATAACTATTTTTTTATAGAAGGATTAAAAGAAAAAAAATTTACATTTTAGTTGAAAAATATTGTGTTTTTTTAGAAACTTAAAAAAGTTTTTTGCATGTAATATGAATTGTATGGTCGGCATTATACATCACGAACCCAATTTATGAATTCCAAACAAGGAAATTCAATTAAGTCACAATAAACTGGAAATCAAATTCAAATTATATAACTATATTATAAATGACATATATGTAGACACAAAAATAAATAACAATGAAAAATTAAATAAATCAGGGACCAAGAGGAATTTAGGGGAGAGGGGGGCAAACACGGACTTCCGCTCCCCACCCCTTCCTTCCAAAACTAATAAACATATATTATATAACTATATTAATATTACATTATAATGTGTACTTAACATATGTGTAGTTCTTCTTTTTCAAAATAATATATATAATCTGCTAAAAAAAATCAAAATGTTGTATAATGCAAGAGATACTAACGCATAACACACTACTTTTGATTTACTCCTCCTTGCTTTGTTGTTTATTCACTATAATGTTTCAAAACTTGATACTTTCTTTTCCATTTTTAGATTTCACATTATACTTGTAAAAACACAAAATTCATTCCTATAAATATAGTTAGGTTTTAGCTTAACGTGTCCAAGCTTAGTAGTGTCAGACGATCAGTGGCAGATTTAGAATCTTTTATATTGAAAACAATAAATAATTTATAATATTATCACAATGACAATATCGACGACCATTTAATTTTCGGTATTCACCAATTCTTTATTGTTATTTATTATAACCTATGTGTGCTTATCTTTATCGGGAGAAGAATCAGATCAATGTAACTTTATTTCTCTATTCACTAATTTTTACATACTAATTACAATTATTAAGATTGCGTTAGTTTAGAAATGATTTTAAGTTTGTTTTATATTTAGAATAATATACTGATGATTCGTTTTTGTATGTTCTTATACTTTTAGAATAGTTTGTTTAATGTTTAAACATGCTACTTAGTCTAAAAATCGACTAGAGCTTGTTTATATAGTGTTTAGTTTAGTCTTGTTTGAAATATTTGTAAGATTCAATTAATCTTTATTTAATATTTTTTTTCAGTCCCTGCGATTAACTTCTGTATCTATCCCTATCATGGTTTGGATTAACCCAACTGACCTAATTTGATCTAACTTAAACATATCATGTTGTATTAGTTGACATGTTGAATTAACTTGAAAATAAATAGACCAAAAACTATTACTTTAGGTTTGAAAATTTCACAATCCACCTTACCCATCCATAATAAAAGCATTAAAATACTTAATATTAAATTATCCTTGATATTTAATTTTATTTATTTATTATTTTCTATATCTAATATTCAGGAAAATATTTTTTTTTCAATTTTATGATTTTAATTTTCCCTAATTTTTTTCCCATTTTTATTTTGTATTTTGTGAAAAATATTTAGGTAGACAACTTGGCCCAACTTGACTTAATTTTAATTGGATTGACTCACAGAAATTCAACATACTCAAGTTGACCTTTTTAGGTTCAAAATTCTCTCCAACTCAACCCATGTTCACCTTTAATATATACAAAAAAATACATCTGCAAAATAATGAAAAATATTCAATTTAGTTGGACCATCTTGTTAGTTACATTTCATTATTTAAAGAACTAGAAAAATAAAAAAAAATTAGAAAAATAGAAAAGTATAAAAAATGACAAAAACAATCCAAACCCTACTAAATTAACAACCTAGTTTGAAGTATAGAAACCAAGGAAAAAAAATCTAGAATAAAATAAAGTAGTAGGAAGCAAACAAAGTATAAGACTTCAAGAATGATAATGCTTGATGGTAATGATGGCGGTGACTAGAGGTAAGTGGTTTGTCAAACAATAAGGAATAGATAGATCAGTGTTGGGATACTAATAATTGGAAAAAAGTGAAAAAAGAAGCTTTTGTAAACATGTTTTAATTTACTTAACAATAAAGTGAAGTTTCATGTTCATGGATTTGTAACTTTAAAATAGAGAGCTTAATTGAACTTAATTTTTCTTTAAAAATCAAAATCAACTCAATGATTTAATTCAACTAATAATTGAGTTTCTTATTGATTTGAGTCAAATTGACTTAAAATTAAGGAAGAGTCCCTCTCCAAAATGTTAGTTTAGTGGCAAATACAATCCTTACAAAATTAATTAGATGTAAAAAATTTCTCATCACCCAAGATGTACAAATTAATTGCATTTGTTTTTACTCTTTAAAGCATATCTTGTCTTTTGTGGTGAGATGGGTTCCATGGATCCGCGTCACAATATTTTGTTAATATACACAAACTAGTAATCTTTCACCAAATAATACACGAATTAAACTATTTTTTGAATCATTTTTATTTTAATTTTCCCCCTTTTTTATCTCTACCTCTAATGATTGGTCTACATTGTACTTTCGCCACCATTTACAAACCAACATACGTGCCTAAATAACACTAAATAGAATTTTCTACAACTTTCTTAATATTATCCCAATTTTATTGTTAAATAATTTACATAATCAATAAGAGTTATATTAAACAATAAGAGTTATATTAAACAATCGACACATAGCATAAAACTTAGTTAAACCTCTATTGCATGGAACAAGAAGGTGATGTACATCAAAATGTCATTGAGAAAAGAAAGATTAGGAATGCATACTTAAGCTCAACATTATACATGAATAGTATTTATTTGAATTGAAACCAGATTACACAGGAATAAAAAGGAACAACTTTCAGGGCAATAGACAAAGGGTAATAAAAATCATAAAACTAAAACAGCATTGATGCCAACAATCTTGCTGTAGACGAAAACAATTTTATCATTTGAAGGAAGCCTTGCCTGAAATGTTATTTGAAAGCCAGTCTAGTCCCTCATATAGACCTTCACCAGAAGTAGCACATGTACTTTGGATATACCTGGAAAAAAGACAAGTATGCACATATTTCAGGGATGCTTAAATTTGTGTTAAGGACTAAACAGGAGTGAAAACAGTCATTGTTTGATTACTTTTTTTTATAGACAAATGTTAGTAATTAGTATGTTATAGTTTGAGTACTTAATTTACCAGTGGCGCTGGCGTAGAGAGTTTAGGCCAAGCCTATCAGTGATTTCAGCAGCATTCATTGCATTGGGAAGATCTTGCTTGTTTGCAAAAACAAGCAACACAGCATCTCTGAGCTCATCCTGTTCATGGAAACAAAAATCAGATTAACAGGGAAGTTTTCATGCATACATACGTGTATATATACACACAAATACCTCATTCAGCATCCTGTGCAACTCATCTTTAGCCTCACCAACACGATCGTGATCATTGCTGTCAACCACAAAAATAAGCCCTTGTGTGTTTTGGAAGTAGTGTCGCCACAATGGTCGAATCTGAAACCAAACTCTTGTTAAACATAAGAACTTGTAGGAATAGATTAAGGCTTTCAATAAATTTTTAATAAGAACTTGTAGGAGAAGAAAATAAGAAGTTAAAATAAATTAAACATCTTTCACAAGTTAAAATTAGCTTATGCAAGTTCTTTCATTTAACTTGTGAGAGAAACTTAATTCATTCTATCTTATTTTCTTCTTATAAGTATTTTTTTTAGAAGTTTATCTAGACCCTCGACATCAAGTGCTAAATTAAAAAAATCGGGTAGTAACTAGTAAGGTTCCTGACATGTGACATGAACTAGAATTCGTGTACTTTAAGAAAGTAGCAAATCATAGTTTAATGTAATCTAGCCATCACTTGTACAAGAATATATAACTCTCGCGTTTATTTCAGAGTGCCATGATCTTGCAAGAAGCCTTATTCATTTAAACACTCTCTCACAGACACACAAATGGGGCATCCTTACAGCTCAAGCATAACACTTAATGTTTCATACTTTTATGTTTTATAGAATCTTTCATGTCACTTTTTCTAACTGGAGGTTTGGTTTCTTGTGCAGGAATTGGACTAACTATATATCCTTATACAGAATTCTAAATTCTAGAGCTTCTACGATTCTACAGCACCACTTTTATGGTGCGAATTACAACATTTTATGGCTATAAGATAAAATGGGAAGTGTTGGACAAACTTTATTTTATCACAGTTAACTAGTGTAGCTAATGTCAAAGTTCAAAAGCACTCAAAAAATCAAATGAGAGAGAATTTGGCATATGATTCAACCAATGATCACCTTATCCTGACCACCAACATCCCACACAGTGAAGCTAATGTTCTTATACTCCACAGTCTCCACGTTAAATCCTGTATATAGAGATAATCATGTAAACCCGATAGAGAAAAGAAAAAAAGCAATAATGTTATAAATAAAGCATGTAAAACAACAATACAAATTCTTGAATAGTTTAAACTTTTGTGAGTATTTCCATGCATCACATAAGATTGAAAGGAAAACATACCAATAGTAGGAATGGTAGTGACAATCTCCCCTAACTTGAGTTTATACAATATTGTGGTTTTACCAGCAGCATCAAGACCAACCATGAGAATTCGCATCTCTTTCTTGGCGCAGAGTTTTGAGAAAAGCTTGCCAATAGACAACCCCATTATCTGCCATTACAATAACCCCAAAGTGGAGGAGTTAGGCATCAAATGCAAGATCTAGGATAGAAATCATAATAGTAAAATAATTTTGAATTAACTTGAAATTTTATGAACATGATAATGATAGGCAATATTATTTGTAGTATGTGTATGATGTTATCATGATCTAATTTTCTAACTGGTGTTATTCCAAATTCATATTTTCTTAGGAAGTGCCTTATTGTAAGTTCTACCAGCAAAACTTACACATAATACCAGCTAAGGAGGGAGGAGAAATTACTACATAGTCTTGAATTATAAATTATCATGGTTTCCATCAATCTGTACTTGATACTCAATCGAATTTCATTATAAACTGAAAAACACGGTTCTGTATCATGTGTAGATTGATATAACTATGACCATGTAGTGGACTTGATTCATATAATAATTTCTCCTCTCGAAAGCGATACTTATTAATGTAAACTTAAGTGATCAAGGAAAACCAAAAAATCCATGATTTACAATGCTTGGGAGTTTTACATAGGGAAGAATTGCAAATGCTAAATCTAAATTCTTTCTTACGTTTATAAAAATAAATAAACTTAAAAAGTTATTTGCTGCTCGCTTGAGGGACTAATTCTTTATGATTAAAAAATCTAAAAAATGAATGTAACATGAATGGTATGATCCTCATTATACATCACGAAAGCCCAATTCATAAATAATAACAAGAAAATTCAATCGAGTCACAATTGGAAATCATTAACAAATATAAAGAAATTTATTTCACAATGGGAACATGCTTTAATCAATAAGATGAAATATTATACACAAATTCAAATTGAATAAGTTCGAAACAATAACCTAGAAATATATGAAAGGAATTGAATTCATATTTGAAAAAGAGACAAACTTACATGATGAGAAATGAGAAGAGAGATAAGTCGATAGAGATTTAGATTCAGAGTAAAATAACTGTTGCATGCTCTCTCTTTCTGTAAACGGTAACGCCAAAATCGGAAATAAATGTGAGGAAGTGAATCTTTTGGATTTGATCCACTTATTTAACCTTAACTGAAAACTCTCCCCCACTAAGTTCTATTTTTTTTTAATTAGTTGAATCTCTCCCTAGAAAAAAAATATAAGCATCAGAAAAATTCTCTTTCAAGTAGATTGACCTAATTTATTTAATTTAATTATTTTTTTACATTTAATTTAACTCAAAATAATTAGTATTCAACTTACAAATATCAAGTGTTTTTGTTTTGAGGGGTCGAACAAATATCGAGGGTTTATAACAAAAAAACTATTTTGTATAGTTTCATTTGTTTTTTACCGTTTCTTTTCAATGACATTCATGATCCAACTCTTCCATTTTAGAAGTTAGTAAAACTAATTTAAAAAAAGTAAATTATATTGACATCCATTAAGTTTCACGAGATTGCACAAACATTTCTTTTTTTAAGGTTTAAATCAACTGCAAAAACATTTCTTTTTTAAGGTTTAAATCAACTCCCTTATAAGGAATACAATGTAACGTCTATCGAACAATTAAAAAGTTAGCTTGCTATATAAGAAATGTTAGTGTAAATTAAAAAGTAATATTTTTCAAGAAGAAGTAAAAAAAAAAAAAACACATTTTGTGCAGCTCAACAAATGTCATTGTAATTTTCTTAATTTAAAAAGTCGAGGTGTTACTCTTTAAAAATAAACAAAACTTGGAGAATAATGGAATTTCTGACTAAACATCTTCGAACCGCAGATTTTACTACTTTCTAAAAGTTAACATACAGATTTTCCATTAAAAAATGGAGGCAATCAAACTAAAACAGTTATTGATGCCAAATTCTGGCTGCACAAAAAGTTCGATTAATTCACATTGTATGAACAGGACTTTATTATGTTGTGAACCGTTTACCTTAGCCTAGCTCTACTTTTCTAGTTTATCAAGTTTAAGGATGCAGAACAACGTTAGCCATTTTATTTAAGGTTCTGAGAAGCCCAAACAGAATTTGAAAATAAACAACGAATTTGGAGATAATTTGTTATTCAATTTATTATTTGAAAATAAACCCGAAACAGAATATGAAAATACACAACGTTACTTTATGTAATATGCCTATATAATTCTACCAATGCCTATATATTGTTCAATTTGAAAATAAACAACGAATTATAATGTCAAAAAGAACTTGACAGGATTATAATGACAAGGGAAGACAATAAATCTGTTCCATCAGAATCCTACATTATCTACAAAATTGCCCAGATTTTTTGGGTTGTGTACTACAAGTAATGCCCTCTTTGTTTGGATACAAAGGTAGAAGTGTTTTTAAGAGCTTTTCGAAAAATTTCTACTAAAAAAAAGTTTTATGTTTTCAATAAAGAAGCTCTCAAAAGTACTTATAACTTATATACAAACAGATCAGGGTGAAAAACTTTAAAACTCTATATTCCACCCTACCCAAATACTCACAACAAGTCACAAAGGAAACAAGAATTCCGGTGTAACAGCTCTAAAGAAGCAAAAGTTATGTTGTCAATAAAAATATAGAAAAGGAGCCACATCTTTGAGAAAACGGTAGACTGATCAGGCTGAACGTATCCATCAATAGGTTGTTCCTGAACACAAGCTAGACATGCTAAAACGAAATGCGTTGAATCTCTGTCTCTGCTCTTGCAGTGCAGTTGCATCTCTTAATTAAAAGACTTCAGACTTGATTGAACTGATAATCTCTCTGTCAAAAGGGGTTAAAATGAGAAATCAAATAAGGCTTAACTTTATAACTAAGAATGAAGCGTCACGTTCTTTAGAATGGATAGACCAGTTACTAAAAGATAATGTTGTCATTCAGAGTCAGGATCATTAAAAAGACAGTTTTGCATATAATAGCACATGCAAGATGAAAGAATGAAAAACAAGATATATGTTTGAGCCAATCAGCTAAGGTTTTTGACACAAAGAATACAATAAACATTCTCAGCACACAAATCACAGAGTCATTGGTGAGGAAGACAGTCATGAATGATGCTACATACAAACAAAATAACTAAAGCTAAATGCTTGCTTAAAGATCAAGAGCTTCCCCAAATAACAGAAAACTGAAATCACTTCGTGTGAATAATATACCAAGTAAAGGGACGTGTGGCTCCTCATATCACCTAACCATTCTCAAAAAAGTATTGGTGCCAAAATAAATAAGCAATAAGAGACATACTTATCAGTTCATAAGTAACAATCATGGTTGTTCCATAAAGTGACATGTTTAAGAATCTTGGTCCAAACCCCCTGTAAAATCCCCACCACCCATCTTCCTTAAGGAGAGTCTTTGCTGTCTTCAGTACTGATGGTCTTCCAGCACCATAGTTGTCCATAACCTTAGTGCAAATAAAAAACAACCATAATACAGTTAAAAAAAAAAAACTACTCCAAAAAATAAACACCAACTGATTCACTGACAGAAATATCAACCCCAATTTAAACTACTAAAAATCTCTTCCTTCTTTAACAGCAGCAATAATCCTAAAAACAAGAGTTTCATTTCACATACCTGAAGACGTGTTTTTACAGTATCTATGGGAGTAGTAATAACAGAGGAACAAGCACCAGCCACCATCCCAGCAGTAGCCTGAACTGTCACCATTTCCATATGTGAAGGTTTGTTCCCTGTATCATCTTTGTAGCCCAAACTCCTAAAAGCCAACAATCATGCACAAGAAGGAAACATCTTTTAGAGTCTTTAGGGTGCCTTTGGAAAAACTTACATGGACTTGTTTTGGCCAATGAAAGTATATTATAATTGATAACCTTCCTATAAATGCTTTTAACACTTAATTTGTTTTGATAAACATGTGAGCTAGTTAAAATAAGACAAAAACTTAGAAGCAATTCCTTAAATTCTTTTAATGTTGTTCTCTAATCAGAATTGGAGTTTTAGCTTAATAACCTATCTAACATTTACTAGGCTAAGTATGGAGACAGAACACCAATTCTGATTAGAGAACAACATTAAGGAGCTCCACTTACGTTTAAGTTTTGTCCATTAAGATAAGCTTCATGTTAGTGAAGCTAATGATAAACTTTTCATATGATAATCCAAACACACCCTTTTAGTAGATTGTAGTAAGAGAACACAGCATATATGATGTACCTCCAAATGAGGTGTTGTGCTGCAGCATATGAACCCCACCAAAGTGCAGAAGCAGGGGACTGGGTTAGAGCCGTTAATCCAAAACCCCTATACAAGCCACGAAACCCCTCAGCCTCCACAACTTTACGAACAACATCAAGCGGCCCTCTACAACATGTTGTCCCTGGAAGACCCTGTACCATCAACCTCTGACAAATCTAAAAAAAAAACATCAAACAAAACCATTCATGAAAAATCATTAAAAAAAAAAAAACAGACACGAAACCCCTAAATCTAAAAAAACAAACATCAAACAATACCATCATGAAAGATCATTAAGTAAAAGGAAACAGACAAAAGTAATGACGCATAATATGTGAGATTTGAGTCTTGTTGGAGCATAAGTGTAAGGTGAAGTCTCATATTGAATATAAATGCGAAAGTTGAGTTTTAAGCTTTTGGATTAAATAGTGGTGTCAAATTCACTTATGTAGTTACTCATGATCTATTCGTGAAAATCTCACACTTATATGATACTCAATTTTCCCATTTTTATCTAGTGTGACACTTCACATCATCACACTTGTAGTCCAACTTGTCGTGGTGAATCCCCACCACTTAACTCGCATAAACTAACTTACAAGCACCCAATAAAAAGAAAAAGAAAAAAGTAACGAGTAATGAAGTACCACGTCCAAGGGCACAAAATAGACACAAGAAACCAAGTTGGAGACCATGCCGGCGACCCCGTTGGCGAGGCCGACGCGTGAAGCTTCTGGAATGTGAGTGCCTTGCGTGTGTTTCAAGATGATGTCTTTAGAGACCTCGAGAGAGGTGAGAGCGAGGATCCTACCAGGCACCGAACCGACGGCGGAAGTGCCGAAGCCTCTGAAGATACCCGGAATGCCGTCGCTCCGGAGAATGTGACCGAACACCGACATTCCTCGCGACCCCGCCGCCACTTGCATGCGCGTCTTCACCACCGCCGTTGGATGGAGCAGCGCTGATTGAACTGTGAAAAGAATGGCGCCAATCATGTGGAACTTTGTTTTATCCAACCTAATGTCATTTTCACACACCCACAAAAAAAAAAAAAAAAAACTTAGTTCGTGATACCTTTCTGAATGCAGTACAGAGTTAAAGGTTTGAACTTTGAATGGTTAAGAGAGAATGAAAGAGGAGAAAGGTCGTGGGTTCAATCAATCCATCATCTATGCTTAACTAATATTCTAACAAACCAACATTTTGCATATAAAAAAAAAAGTTTGAACTTTGAAGTGTAAGTGAAGTGAGTAGCAGAGTAAGTACCTGTCCCAGTTGATGTCTGTGTCGGCGAGGGCCAACTGAGGAGCGGTGGCAGATTCAGCTGCTTCCATGGCCATGAACAGTACTGTTAACAAATAATAGTATTTTAACGAACCTCTTTCGGTATTGCTTTGCTTAATTAGCTTTCTATGAATATGAAAACGAACAATGTTTTGTGTTTTGCTGTGTCTAACAGAAAGAACGACGACAAGTGTTTGAATGAAGGTTGGTATTTTGCCTATTTGGAAGGGGTAACCGCTTGGGGAGAATGTTCGAGCCATATTCCGAGGGGACGAGACTTCTCTTGCTTTATTTTATTAAATAATAATTAATTAATTATTGTTTTTGCTCAACTTGTTTAATCCTTTAATAGTTTCATTTATTTTAAATTTATTTTTTATGCTTTTTATAATTGTTTTAAATTTGAATATTAAGATTTTGATGAAGATTCATCAAAATAACATAAATTATTTTATCTTATTTTAATTAATTGTTTGTTGTATTTTTAAAAATATATTAATTTATCTTATTCATTTTTATCTCATTCAAAAAATTAGGTTTAAAAAATAATTCAATATTATTATTTTTTTATCAATAACACGTGTATTTTATGAGAAATATTTTTATTTGAGTTGTAAATATTCATAAAGTAATGAGGGTAATATTTTCTTTTTATAAACAAGATGAATTTTGAGATTTTATTTAGAGAAAAATAAAGCAAATAAAAATACAATATATATATATATATATATGTGATCATAAAATTTAATTCTTTTATTAAATAACTCGTAGTTATTGTAAGAAATGTAAAAAAAAATAAAGATTAAGAGTAATAATAAGTATTCTTTAACTCAAGTCTCTTTAGGCTCAATGGCAAATATTTATTTACTTGCTTCTTTAAGCAACTGTCTAATATTCTTTGAACATAAAGCCTCTTTAAGTCACATCATTTTCACTCAAAAAAAGATTAAGAGAAAACACAATGACTATAATGCCTCAATAAGATAAATGTACAATATTGGATTCAAGTCTTTTGTGAAGAACAACAAAGATAGGAAATTAGAGTATGTTTGAATGGAGCATTTTAAAATTTCAGGAAATTTAAAATTCAGGAAAATTAAAATGCATCAATTAAAATTTTTGTATTTTTAAAATTTTATGTTTGGATAAAGAAATTAAATTTCTTCATTTTTAAAATTTTGAACTTCATTCACGGAAAAAATACGTAGTGGTGTCGTGAGAGTAACGGAGGTCGGAGTAAGTCGGTGATTGAGATGGAACAAAAAATTATGCATTTAGAACTTCTAAAAAAGAAGAGAATTTCAATTTCTCACCTTTTAGAGGAAAATTCAAATTCCATATTTTTAGTTGTTTAAAATTTCAAAAATTTAAATTCTTCATATAAAAATATCAAAACAGTAAATTTTAAATTGAAGAATTTTAAATCCCCTAATAAATTATTTTTCCCAATTAAAATTCTCTATATCCAAACACACTGTTAGAGAATTTGTCAATACAATTTTAGTTTTTGAGGAAAACACCCCATGTTTGCTAAATAACATGCATATATTTATTGTTAGTAAAATTTAAAATACCAGTGGGGTCCATTGGTAAAACCCGTTTAACCCATAGGTTATGTTATGCAGAGCAGGCTAAAAAAAATCAGAGCCATATACCATGTAGACTGCGGGTTTTACGGGTGGTCCATAACTCCGAGCTCATTTGTCCAACTCTACATGCAAGTGTATATTTGCATAACTATATATAAAATGGAACTTTTATTATTTTGGTAAGACGATTAGCTTCAATTTTATGTACAAAACTTTTTTCCTTTGTTAAATCAAAACTAATAAGGCCTATAAAAAATCATTTGACCTAGTAGTTACTTAATAAAAAGTAAGGGTAAAAGTGTTTAACCAAAAAATATACACCAAAATGAAATATGTTTTTAGAATTCCGAATGTATAAATTAGAACAACTATAATGAATAAGAGTATTATTAGGAACTCTTACCTTCTTTTCTACATATAGAAAAACAAATGAAAACATTTTTATTGTTCCTTATTACTAATATAAGAAACATATATTTAGGAAAGAAAACAGTATAAGAATTTTTCTTCTATAGCCTTATTTATCATAAAGACTATTAATGTGATAAGCTATACTTGTTGGTGGAAAAAATTATCCCTTAGACAAAAATGAGTAGAGTTATTAAATGCAATTACCACTTAAACCAACTAATTCAATTAATAGTTTTGGAAAAAAATTTGAAGTTATGATATCATTAATTAAAAATTACTAACTTAGGGTATATTTGAGACATTTCAGCTAATTTATAATTTTTTTTTACTAATTTAGAATTTGTTTGATTGTTCAATAACAAACTTTATTTAGTAACTTCTAACTTATAATTGTTTTATTTTGTTCACTTTTATTCTTAATATATTTATTAAAGTTTTTTTATTACTTTTTTAAAAAAAATAAATAAATCATGATTTTATGACTTTTATGTCATTTTACATTTTTCAACTATTTTAATAAATAATTTTATTCAACATCAACATCAACATCAACAGCACCTTTAACCCAAATTAATTGGGATCGGTGGTAGATGAACCCAATGATAAATCGAAAATAAAACAAAAGAGAGAAACATAGTTAAAATAAAAGAATGATGAGAGGAGAAGAGAAAAGAAGAAAAAAAGAATTAAAACAGGGAACAACTGGAACGTAGAACTACTAAAGGGTTTAACCCTCCATCAGACTTATAGCTTTTCTCCACTCCGTCCTAAGACATACCGTCCGCCAATCTAAATCCCACTCCATTAGGTCTTGTTTAACTACCTTTCCCCAGGTAAGTTTTGGTCGACCTCT
>PYAF01001252.1:1177084-1223015 GCA_007407185.1 Glycine tomentella | reverse complement strand
AAATACTATATGCATCAAATATAATATGTAGTCAAATTATTCAGTATAGAAATTAAAAAATAAATTCCAATATATATTTATATATTTATTAACATTATATTGTTATATGTTTGAAATTTATATTCCTAAATATAAGGAGTTATAGAAGTTTGAATTAGTTTTTTTATTATTATTATTTAATGATCATCTTGTATTTCATAAAAATTTGGGACGATATAATCTTTAAGTAAAAGTTATTCTATCTAATTTTTGAACATTAAGATATAGTTCAGATACGGATGATTATCATAAGAGATTCCTATCATATTATAGGATTCATTTTCTCGAAAATCCACACTTTTTCAAACCCATAAAATAACAATTCCAATTTTTAAAATTTTATGATAATGTAAATAAGAAAGACTAATATCAAATTCATAAAAGAATTTAGAAGAAGCAAAGAATGCAAGATAGTTTATCTTCTTGGCTAGTCAGACATACCAAACTTTCTTACTTTATTATTTGCATGTTATCAAAAGTTTTTTCGAGCTGAGGTCTTCACCCATCGACACTATTTACCAAAAAGGAAATTAGCAATGGATTAAAGACAAGTTATAAAATCTATAAAAGTCCAAAACAAATGCTTTAGCTTGAATTAGTTTAGTTTAAATAAGATTGAGCTATGCGACCACTTGCTCCTTTAGGATAGAAGCCACCACGAACATGTTCATCACCACTTCCATATACTATCCTCAATATTTCTTCTGAAGTTCTTGAATATGACAGCGAGTTTACGCCACCAGCAAGAATGTTGAGTCTAACTCTTCAATCTTTCAAACCCGTGTTTGCTAGCTTGCTCCTAAGTATAGAAATTCGATGTGTGAATTCCGCCACCGTCATTGCGTACGGTGGCACCAACAACAATTCTCTTAAAACTATATCTTGCTCAGACTCTATACTCCTGAAAATTTAAATTGAGGAACTCACAGAAACAAATTTAAATTTAAGGGAAAAAAACAAAAAGAACTCAAATCTAAAGGACAAAAACATATTTAATTCTAAACTTTATTATTGATAAAAATTTATCAAAAGTTATAAATTTGTGTAGATCAATTTCTTATTCAATGTATTCTTCATTATAATTTTATTAATCTTCTTTAATAAATATATTATAATTGATAAAAATGATAATTAATATATAATAATTAAAGTTAACTTTTCAATAATATTAAATATATCATTAATAGATTTATTCAAAATTAAAATTAAAAGATAAATTACCACCCCAAAGGGTTGGTGGAGTAGTGTTTTGTCTAGTTGCGTTCTAATAAATTAAAATGATCTATTGAAAAAATCGTGTTTGATTCTTAATATGTGTAAAAAAATTTTAGATTAATGACAATCAAACACCATGAGCCAAATAAGTCTTTTAGGTTGGGGGACATCACACATGGTATCTGAAAAAAAAAAAGATAAATTACCATATGCATTTGTATGTTTATCAATATTAAATTAATACAATTAAAATTTTCTATTTTAAATATGTTTTGTCAACAAATCCTTTTACAAAGTAATAACAAAAAAAATTTAATGTGTTAAAACATATGAGACATTTATTAAATTTAATAAATACATGATATGGAATAAATATTACAATTAATTCAATATAAGTAAAATTGACTTTCCGATAGCATTAAATAATATTATGTAGTCAATCGTTAAGGATATACATTTATATATTTGTTAGTTTATTAATATATATTTAAAATTTTATATTTTAACTAACGTTAAATATGTTTTATCACTAATTTCCTTAACAATAATAAGAAAAATAACATTTTCAATGTTTTAAATATGTACTCGATCCCTCCATTCTATTATAATTGTCATCTTATGTTATTCTATGAATACAACAAAAAAAAATTAATAAATAGAAGAAAAAGAATAACAATTTTAAAAAATTAATCTTATATTTTGTGAAAAGGCCAAAGTGAATTTTATTAAGAATCAAGCTAAACATTAATCTTATCTTATTATTTTATTTTTAATTTTTAATATTCATCATTAATATTATAAGAGATATAAATAAAAAAATAAATAATTTATATTTATATTGAAAAGTCAAAATGATATTTATAGTTATTTTTCTTATTACACAATGATTATTATGATTTGAAGAAAGTATTAATTCTAATTTAATAATATAATACATTTATTACTTAGAAACCAGACACTCACTCTTGGCACCAATGCTCCCCCTCCCCCGGTCCCGAAGCAACAACCAAATCCAAAAAAAAAAATGACATTCAATAAATAAAAAAAATTGCATAACAATATTTTTCTTGTATAATTTTAACACCGTATCATTTACATCATTATATTTTAATAGCCTCTTTCCATATAAAAAATAAAATTGTGTACAATATTAATATTTCTCTCTTTTATATTTATAATGTGAGCATTGGGATCATGAGATACTTAATTTTTTGGATTTTTTTTTTTATATCTAGGATATATTGTATACTTAACTTCCTAAAAATGACCGAATCCATATATCTTCTAAAATCACCATTAAAACATTGGTCATTACAATTCATTGTTTTGGAATATATATATATATATATATATATATATATATATATATATATATATTCATGACCAGAGTAGAAATACTTCACTAATCTATTATGATTCATGAACAATGAATGCTCATCCTTACTGAGTCTTCTACCTTTTCATGGTTATTATCCCCAATACTGATGAATATAATTCCTGACCACTATGTGTTTGACCCAAAAAGAATAGTTCCCTTTCCACTTACCACAATACTAAAATAGTAGGGGGGAAATGTACAAATCATACCTTACGAGAAGCATCATGAAATCTACGAAATACACTCAAAATCTCCTCTCTCCTTAGCTCATCATCATAAGCTTTTCGCTTCAATGAATCCATCAAAATCTGGGAAACCATTATAACCATAGAGTATTAGGGAAGGATTATCTCTTGATTTTCAGGGTGAACAAAAATTTAAAACTCACCTCATATGCATTTTGAAGTTTCTTAAAGGCTTCTGCGGCCTTCTCATTACCCATATTTTTATCAGGATGTACCAACATTGCCTGATAATCAACGGAAACAGAGGTAGTTAGTAATGAGGCGAGTTATCAAGCAACAAAAAGGATGGTATTTAAGTTATAGAAGAGCATTAAACTTTCATCCTACAAGTAACTCTATCCAACCATACTAATAACTCCCAACAATACAAAATCTTAGAAAGACAAAAAAAAATATTAACTACATAATAATTAAATAAGAGAACCATGCTTTCCAGTTTCCATATTGAGTTATTGAAGTACATGCTAGATACAACGTGCACTACTTTTTCTGGAAATAAAAGAAAATGATGTTTTCCCAATACGAAATAATAATATTAAGAGAGGATGAAAACGTGACAAGGCTATTAGGTATATAGGCTAGAAGACAAGGATATTTTTTATCAATTGGTGAGTGAGAAACAATAATAGGGGTGGCTGGTGTACCATCTTGATTTTTGACTCATTCCCAGACATTGACTCATTAGATGAGTTAAGTTTAGCTAATTCTCCATAATAATACGGGTTAGGCATTAACTTAAATATTAACCGTGTTCATGTATTTGGTTTTGTCTAACCATTTATTCTAACACCTCTCGATAAAAATTAGAACGCCCAAAATGTCAAAAAGTAATTGATTCAATGAACTTTAGAGGAGGAATAATACTAGTGAACTTAATACCATGTTTTGAACAAAATCTTTAACAGGAAGTTCATGGGTTCTTCTACTTTTTATTTGACAAAGGGGTTCTTCTACTTATGTAGGCTTTACTTGATTAGTGATCATATTTTTATTTAAACTTTTAAGAAACTGTTTCTTTTAAGCATGCACCGATTTTGTGGAACAAATTAATTACGTATAACATTGAATATGGAATAACAATAACTTATTCATTCTTGACAATTTTTCTTCTTCTAAATGACATTCTTCCAACAAATATTCTTATAATCATTCTTTGTTGCATCAGTTTTATTCTATAAATATAAAATATAACAATTCTTCATATTTCTAAAGTCAGAATATTGTTGTTTGTGCTGCCTTTAGCTTGCCTCTGAATCTCATGTAAATGGGTTTTTTGGGTATATATGTACCCTTGTACCAATTGATATTAATCTATTCTCTTTTGCCGATTAAAATAAAATACTGATATTTGTTGTGTTTACACCTCACCAGTCACCACGAAGGTAAGAGAAGATTGTAATTTTTTTTTTTAAGAAACTAGGAATTTAACTAATATATATATATATATATATATATATATATATATATATATATTTTTCATAGTGTGGTTTTTGTACCCTCCGTTGTCCGCCCAATCGGCTCAATACTTATTTTATAATTTTTTTGAAAGGCACTTATTTTATAATTTTGTCTTACTACGTTACAAGTATTATTATTTAAAATGTTATATTTTCTCATATTTAACTACTTATATACAATTTATGAAATATATTTAAAATGTAATTGGAATTTGAGAATTTCATCACAAAGATAAAGAAGAATATTTTAATTTATTTTAATAAATTTAATATTTTTTATTCTTGAGAATCAAAGACAAAAGATTTACATCAATTCATATATCTTTGTTTAACCAATTTAACTAAATTTTTTTGTTAATATTTTTTTGTTAAATATATTTACATTTAAACATATTTAATTATAAATTCTAACTATATTTTTAATTAGTTGAATTGTTTCTTATTTTTTTCATAGTGTTAAATATATTTATAATTAAATTTATATAATTTTTTGTTATGTATTTATTTTGTTGAATATATATTATAATTAAACGTATTTAATTATGAATGATAAGTTTATTTTAAATTGATTTAACTATTTTTTAATTATTGTTGTGATAATTTCGAATTATATATAATTAAATATATTTACTTATAAATTATAAAAATAATTAATTTAAGTTAATTTATGTAGTGTAACATAAGAAAATTGTGGTTATTTAATGGATAAAATGGAAAACAACAAGTCATAAAGAAGATACTAGTCCATGGCTTTGGCTCCTATGCGCGGGAGTTCACAAAATGACAAAGCATCCAACTTAATGATTATTTAGTCCATGGCACCTAATCCTATGCGTGGGTGGGATACAATACGGTAACAGATAAGAGAGTCTACACCTAGGTGCTGAGTGCCAGATGGATCCGACGGATGAAAAAACTTTCATATCATACAGACCTAGTAAGCATTCGCATGCTAGTTAATAGAGATCAAATTTATGTTTCATAAGGATGCAAATTTGTATCTCATTCTGGATGTGAAAACTTTATTTATAAGTGATATATAAGCATTTTTGTAGTTTTTTTTTTAAGTCTTTGAGATATGTCATTGATAAATTTCTAAGACCCAACTTATCAAAATCATTGGAGATTAAATTTGCGATATTTTTTTAAAGAAATTTTCTGAGATAAGATGTATAAAATATATTGTTTTAGTTCTTGAATTTTATGCGTGTGCTTTTCTTTAGTTTCTGAAATTTAAAAAGATTTTTTTGGTTTTAAATTTTGACAATTTTTTTAGTTCTTGACATAATAAATTAACACTTTCTGACAATTTTTAGTTGTTATAAATTAATTTTTATCTAAAATATGTTTTTCATTATCATAAATATTATAATGTTCTAAATTTGTCCTTCTAAAATTTTTGATATTTATTTTGCCCTCATAAAATTCAAATGTATCAATTTTTTTGCTTGGACATAAGTTTAGGTAAATTTTAGTCTATGATGATAATTTTTTACATCGATTATGTATATAATTGATTTAAAATGTGACATATTTTACATAGATTGTGCATATAAACCAATGTAAAAGGTCATGGATATAGGTTTGGATTGTTCAAATCTTGGTATGAACCAAAAAATAATATATTTTAATTTTGTGAGGATAAAAAATATATTAAAATTTTTACAAAAACAAATTTCAAAGATTACGAAGATGAACAAAATATTATTATTTTTTATTTTTTAGCCACTTAAATTTACATTTTAAAACTGTCACAAAATGTTAAAAAAAGTCATAAAATGTCAATTTATTATGTCAATAACTAAAAACTAATTTATCAAAATTTAAGACAAAAAATATTTTAAAATTTTAGGAACTTAAAAAAAAAACATATTCTCATATTGAAAGACTATAGCAATACTTGTAAATACCTCTACCTAATGATATATATTCATGACGTTTTCCTATTCATTTTGCAACGTGGAACCGTGGCCATTTTGCATCCCTAGAACTAGATGCAAAACGAGTGTTACATGCATACGAATATTACATTAATCCAAATTTCAAAACATCAAGTTGTAAAAAAAGAAAAATCCAAAACATCAAGGCCTAATTCTAAAGGACAAGAATTTGTTCTCTAGATCCGATGAGATACGCGGTCATGTATACATTGAATTATCAAATGTAGGCAATGTTTCTAAAACGCGCAAAGGATACCTCTTCTAACATCGATTTGAATAGTTGTTCGTTATTTTGTGGTAAATTAGTCTCTTTCACATTATTATAATTTCTTGTAAGTTGATCTAAATCTAAGATGATAATATCTAATTCATTTGGGACTTGTTAATTTATGTGAATTCTTCTTTTTTTATCTAGTAATACCCGTAATGTTATTCGTATTTTTTTAATAATTCTTTCAATAATTGAGAGAGATAATTAATGACAAAAATAGAAAAAAGATAAAAAAAAAGAGGAGAAACATGATGTAAAATAAATAATGTAACAAAAAGGTAAAAGTAATATAAAAATAGAATTATTTAATAAATCTAAGTCTAATTTTATCCGTAATAACATAATGTTGTTCAGACACTATTTTAAATATAATATACTCTACTGTTATTTGAAAATTTATAGTTTTTTTTTTTCAGGCAAGAGGTTTATTGTTATTGAAACTTATAAAATTTTGTGGTCCTATTTTTTCTTCTTCATAAATACCCTCTTTTGGAGACAGTTACACAGTGAATTATGTCTATGTTCCTGCCAAATTTATCTATTATGCATTCAAGTTTTTCAATTTATATGAAAAAATCTATAATACCTAATTTATTTATCATTTGAAGATCAGTTGAAACTATAATAGTCTATAACAATTTAATAATTTCTTTTTAGAGACTTTTTTTTTGAAATATTTTTAATCACTAAATATTTCTTTTAAAAAGATATTTGAACCTTAATTCATTATGTTAAGATATTAATCTTTTTATTATACTCAATCTCGTTAATATATTTTTTTATTTAAAGAGACTCTATCATATCAAAAATTGTTTAACATGTAAATTTTTTTACTAAAATTCGAGATTTGATCTTTAATTTAGATATGAATCAGAATGAAATGTATTACTTTATTTTAAAGTAAATTGATCTAAAGAAGATTAATTTGATGAGAAATAAGAAATCATAATTTTATTTTATGAGTAGTTTAATAAATTTTAATCAATAATACAAATTATATAAAGTGAAAATACAAAAAACATGGCAGTCTCCCCTAATCATGTAATTTGAAATGCAACATCTCATCTCATTCCACCAAAACCATACCATACTGTAATTTTCACCATCTCTCTCTCTCTCTCTCTCTCTCCTTCTCTCCCTTCATTTTCAGCACTGTCATACTCATCATACATTGCATTTCCAGCCACCAAATATCCCCTCCCTCCAAACGCCCACTATATTATCTTGGCTGTTTTCTTTGCTTTTCCTTTTCCAGGCATATTCCTATTCCCCTTTCCTTTCCCCATTACTATGCTTGCTCTTTTGCAATGACTAACGAACTTACTTTCTCCACTTTTGACCCACATTGTCATTTTTGTACTTTTCACTCACTGCTATGTGTTTTAAGCTTTGACTATTTATTGAAACTTGCAAGTTTGTGTCATATATTTATTTGGGCTAGAATAGATAAGCAACCTTGCATTGTTGTGTTGCGACTGGGGTACCATTGATGGGGTTTGTTTGCATAAATCTTGTTATAAATCTTAGTGATGTGTAATTGCTTGCTAATTTTACCGTAGGTGTGTGTGGCCATTGCTCTTCATTCCTCTGTTGCTCATAGAAAATGCACTGGTAACAGCCAAGATTGAGTGGTGTACTGATGTACAGTGCTGTTTCTGCAAATCTAACTGCTCTTATAGCATAACAAAATATATAAATCCTGGTAAAATTTTGATTTTTGTCTATAACTTCTGGTTAAGAAAACTATGGAAGAGAGATTTGTTCCATTTCGCGGAATTAAAAATGATCTTCAAGGGAGATTGATGTGTTACAAGCAAGACTGGATTGGTGGTCTCACGGCAGGCTTCAGGTACACCTTTTCTTATGCTAGGAAACATTGTAACTTATTTCCTAGGATAGTGGATTTTGATAGCATGAAATATGCTTGAATGAAAGAAAGGTTTTGCTTTCAGTTAGTATTCCTTTAAAATTACTACACTTGTGAGCAGTGTCTGGTAATTCCATACTTCTTTTGATTGGAATGTTAACTTGGTGCTTGAACTGCGGTTTCTCAGGATATTAGCCCCTACCACGTATATATTCTTTGCATCAGCAATTCCTGTTATTTCATTTGGAGAACAGCTGGAAAGAGACACGGGTACATTACTTGTTATTCATATCCCATACTTGGGTTTTATCCATGTATGGAATCATTTTCTTATGATAAGATAGGTAATTAGACAAATGAAGAGATAGCGATATAGTGCACCTCAAATTTGATTTAATGTGTTCCAATAATTTCCAGATGGAGTACTCACTGCAGTGCAAACATTAGCATCTACTGCATTGTGTGGAATTATACACTCTATTATAGGAGGCCAGCCTTTGCTGATTCTTGGAGTAGCAGAACCAACTGTAATTATGTATACATTCATGTTTAACTTTGCGAAAAGTAGACCAGAATTGGGTTCGAAACTCTTTCTAGCATGGACTGGATGGTATAGCCTCCTCACTTTCATGTTTGAAGTGGTGTCATCATTTTATGTTCTTAGCTGTAATTTTTATGAAGAGTTGCCGTCTGTATGATTCCTTATAAAAGAAACTTATTTGCCTCTTGTATTTGATGTATGGGCAGGGTATGCATGTGGACTGCCATCTTGTTGTTCCTACTGGCTATCTTAGGAGCTTGTTCCATCATCAACAGGTTCACTCGCCTAGCGGGGGAACTGTTTGGCCTTCTTATAGCAATGCTTTTCATGCAAGAGGCTGTTAGAGTAAGAGATGTCTTTCTGTTTTCTTTGACAGTGCTATTGACTCATGAATTTTTTTTAGTGCAAATTATTATGTGGTTCTAGAATGAAGTAATGAAAATATAAAATGATTTATGATATAACATTGGAGGAAGATCAATTCAACTGATAAAAATGCTCTCTAATTGGGTTTAACAGGGACTCGTCCATGAGTTTCACATACCTGAGAGGGCAAACTTAACATCTCCCGAGTTTCAATCTTCATGGAGATTTGGAAATGGCATGTTTTCTTTGGTTCTGTCCTTTGGCCTCCTACATACAGCATTGAGAAGCCGAAAAGCAAGGTCTTGGCGATATGGATCAGGTAAGACTAGTGAAACTATACAGAGGTTCCATATCACATGTGCATTTGCATCATCAACATGATATGACTTAAGAGAGCATAAAATACTATATTCTTCCATTGAAATATCAGATATGCATTCTTTGTTGCAATAAGTATTTAATAGAAGTCAATAAGGTAATGAGTAGTAGTTTTCATGGCACCGACTTTGGTCTGTACTGTGAGGTGCTTTAAGTTATGTATTTGATTTATTCCCTTTCCCATCTTTCAACTCATCTTTTGACCCTTTCCTATCATGTTTCATACTTTCAGTAGTTCTTAAATTATATTCCTATTATTACAGGATGTTTACGAGGCTTCATAGCAGATTATGGTGTACCATTGATGGTTCTATTGTGGACTGCCGTTTCTTATATTCCAGCTGGAAGTATTCCAAAAGGAATACCTAGGCGCCTCTTCAGTCCAAATCCATGGTCCTCTGGTGCATTTGAAAACTGGACTGTCATTAAGGCATGATTAGTTTATAAGTCCTAATTATTTTGCACAAGGAAATATGATGATTAAATTTCTCTTTCACTTTATATATTCTATTTCTTCAATGGAGATTTTAAATGAAATATTCAAAATCACCAACAGGACATGCTGAATGTGCCAGTTCTCTATATTATTGGAGCCTTTATTCCAGCAACAATGATTGCTGTGCTTTATTATTTTGACCATAGTGTGGCATCTCAGCTTGCTCAGCAGAAAGAGTTCAACTTAAGAAAGCCCCCTTCCTTCCATTATGATTTGCTTCTATTGGGATTCATGGTACATGATACTCCTTGCTCTTTTTGATCCTTTGATTTATAAAAAAATTATTTTGGTTATTTGCCTTTTGTCCCAATGCTCTTTGTTTTCCCTTTGGAATTTGAGATGACATTGTGTGTGGCCTCCTGATTTGTTGTAAACTGAATGTGATCTGTGATTGTGACACAATTGATATCTTGAATGAATGTCAGGTTATAATATGCGGTCTAATTGGAATTCCCCCGTCAAATGGTGTCATTCCACAATCTCCAATGCATACCAAAAGTTTAGCTACATTGAAGCACCAGGTAGGCATTAATGACAGTTACAATTGCATGTTTCATGTTCTTTCTTTTTATAGAGCTTTACTGTCATAAATTTTGCCAATACAATTCCACTACTACACTCTTTAGTAGACCTAGAACTTTAAAGGAGAAAGTAGAAACTGAATACATAATGATTACAAGTGCGCTGCTACTATCATCATACTTACATTTGGTTGATTTGCAGTTACTTAGAAACCGGCTTGTTGCAACAGCACGAAGTTCTATGAAAAAGCTAGAAAGCTTGGGACAAGTATATGGAGGTATGCAAGATGCTTACTGGAAGATGCAAACCCCTTTAGTTCACCAGGAACCTTCCTCGCAGGTATGTGGAGGTTGTGGTCTTTTTATCACTCTCCCTTTTCCCTTTTACCTGTATGACATGATCACTGATAACAGTTTTTTGGCATATAATTCTTAAGTTCTGTTTTACGTTTTGAAAGTTCCCTATTCTAAAACTGATGGAAAGAGAATCTTCCATCATATCATTATTTTAATGGTTTAACTGAAAATTTTCCTATATTTCCTCTAGTTCAAATAAGTAGTGACATATCATGTTATAATCAACCCTTGCCCAAACTCTTTTTGACAGGGACTTAAAGAGTTGAAAGAGTCAACTATTCAATTGGCATCAAGCATGGGTAGTATCAATGCTCCAGTTGATGAGTCAGTATTTGACATTGAGAAGGAAATTGATGACTTATTGCCTGTTGAGGTTAAAGAACAACGTGTGAGCAACCTGCTCCAATCTTTGATGGTAGGAGGATGTGTTGCAGCAATGCCTTTCCTGAAAATGATTCCAACTTCTGTACTCTGGGGATATTTTGCTTTCATGGCCATTGAAAACTTACCTGGCAACCAGTTTTGGGAACGGATTTTATTAATTTTCACTGCTCCAAGCAGAAGATACAAGTATGAATATGATCTTAAACATTTCCTGCCTTTTTTTCACTCTTCAGAAAAGTTGCATTAACTGACATGCTGCTGCTGCTGCTTCTTTTTTTTAAATAACTATAAAGAGTCTTGGAGGAGTGCCATGCAACTTATGTGGAAACCGTACCATTCAAGACAATTGCAGTATTCACAGCCTTCCAGACTGCTTACTTGCTTGTTTGTTTTGGTATCACTTGGGTTCCAACAGCTGGGGTTCTATTCCCATTGATGATCATGCTTCTGGTTCCTGTGAGGCAATACATTCTGCCCAAGTTTTTCAAAGGAGCACACCTTCAAGATTTAGATGCTGCAGAATATGAAGAAGTACCTGCTTTACCATTCAACTTAGTGACTGTAAGTATTCAATACTAGAGCCAAGTTCACTTTTCTATTTAGCTACACAGTTTGGGGGGGAGGGGGGGGGGGGGTCTCTTGGTAAAAAGAAGCTATCTATACCTATATGTTATGGAATTACACGACTTTCATGATACAAATCACATGAATATCGACAGTTGCAAATAGTTCTTTAATTATTTATATTTCTTAGGAACATGACTTGTGCAAAACTTTCAATCCACGGCTTAGAGTAATTTTGGGAACCCGTTTGCATCATTGTTTTCACACTTTCGAATGCATCAAATGAAGCAACATTTTTTTTATTGGCATTCAATGTCCATTTGGATGGTTTGAACTGATAACCATTTGGAAGGTTTTTACAATTGGCATGTGTGTGTGCAGGAAGGGGACTTGAGCAGGACAGCTTCCTTTGCAGATGATGGAGAGGTTTTAGATGGAATAATTACTCGAAGCCGGGGTGAGGTTAAACGTGTTTGCAGTCCAAAGGTGATGAAATCCACTCCAAACCTATCCCAAGAGTTAACAAGTCCAAGGCTCACAGATATAGTATACAGCCCTCGGATAAGCCATCTCAGAGGAAATCAAAGCCCTCGAGGTGTTGGGAGAGGATCATTTAGCCCTGCAGAAGTTAGGCCATCCAATTTGAGGAAAGGTGGTTGAACACTGATACATCCTTTTATTAGTGCTTATGCCTATAATAATACAAGGATTGCCAACAAAGGTGGCATGCCCCTCACTCATTTTAACCTCTGATTCTTGACAAAGGCAATGCTACAATATGAATTTTTAGTGCAGGAATTTGTAACAAGCGTGGTTAATGTCTATGATTAAAAAAAAAATTGTTAGAACGGTTTGTCTATGATTTGTTAGGTAATGCAATTATGGAGGCATTGAAATCTTGTCATCTTATCAACTGTGTATCGGATAAAAGGTCTACGTAAATCTGTCATTGTTCAAATCAGAATAAACCTCTAAAAATAATCTGGGGACAGCATGAAAGAGACAAGTTTTGTAGACCTAGAGTAAGTTGTAATTAACCAGCAAAAACAATTATTCTAACAACAAACTAAACTATTAACCTAACAAATGATCTATTAAATCATTGTTTGAGTTATTTATCATAATTTTGCGGACCTTATAATTCCATATAGATTTAAGTATTTTAAACAAAAATTTATTCCAATTCTAAGATTGCTCAAGTGTTTAAATTAATTTTGAGTCCTACTATGCTTGAAAATATGTTATTTATGGTGTAGTGTTGTTAAGCAACTCCATGTCATATGCTTTTGTGAGAAAAAAAAAACTTAGAACAATTTATATAAACACTGGAGATGCTCTTAGAGAATTATGCACTTATGTTATTGATATAGAAGTTTTTTTTTTTTTTTTTATGAAATTGCCCCTTTTCGAAATTTGATTAACCTTTAACCTTATGATGGGTTTCACAAATACTTTTATTAACATAATCCGGTGTTTGGTGTAATGAAAATTCTATGTAACCCCATGCTAATTATGTAAAATCAATTTACTCGTTTATGATTTACAATTTATATACCATTGACATTTGAAGTTTTTTTAAAATATACTAGATCTTTGGGATTTGCAATAATTTATCTAGCATTGACATTTGAACTTTTTGAGTTTTTTTATAGGTATAATTATTCATTTGGTTGCTATAAATGTGAAAAAAAATCCTTTTAATTCCTATATTAAAAACATTTACTTAGTTTTTACACATACCATTTTTAATCTCTTTTAATCTATGGTTGTATCATTTTAATTTTTTTATTGCTTACACATTATTTTAATTTCTTTTAGTCCTTATGACAGATTAAAAGAGATTAAAAATGATTATGTATAACAATAAAAAGGGATGTTTTTAATTAAAAAGCTTAAACAAAGTTTTTCTAACTATAGGGACCACATGAGTAATTAATATTTTTTTTTCTAAATATATCATTCGCCATAATGGCTTGTTAATCTCCTCTCTGTACTTCTTTTGTCCATCTTCCAACTTTGTTTTATGACGTGCCCTTCACTTTGAAGGGGAATTGTGCATGAGGCATCTTATTATTCCTAGCACTCGCCATGCAGTTATTGTAACATCTAATTATTCATGGCAGAAAAAATTCTCTGCATAAAACTTTCCGGAGACACAACTCTTGGCGCTGTTTTTGACTAATGGATTTAGAAAGTCGCACAAAATGTTGAAGGAAAGTAACTCTTAAGCTTCCACTCCTCGGTATGCAAGATGAGTCATTGGATAATACAAACCTTATTCCATCTTAGATTCACCATAGCCTAGAAAAGGAATCTCCTATTACTTTCGAAGAATTGCTAAAAAATAATGACAAGATGTTGAACCGAGACAACTGACAAAACAACTGGTAGACTCATTGACCATATGCCACTAACCCTTCAACTCCAACATCGTTGGCTTGGTTTGACTGTAAAAGGATTTGCTCTCTTTTTGTCAATAGGAAAAATCATTCAGAAATGTTTTTGTCAGTTAAGTACTCTTCATGGAGAATATAAAACGCTAACATAAAATGTGACAAACCTACTCCACATGAAGGCAAGAATTCTTTTTTTACCAACCTTTAAAGATTAAAACAATCCAGCTTTCAGAAACTCACAAATGACAATCCCTTGAAGTCAGAAACTGTAGAAATGTATTATGCATGGAAAACTGAAACCTAATAATGCCAGTCTCTTGGCTTAGATTTAGACTTTGACATCTTTGTCGTGTATCATACACAAGGCCTTCTCAATCTAAACAAAAACTAAAAATGAAAAATAAAAAAACCATAGAATTCAGTGTTACTTCTTCATAGGTAAAAAAAACTAAAAAACTAAACTACGAACTCCATTATCCGAAGGCTCCACACTATACGTAGGTAAGGAGGAGAAATATTGTACGCAACCCTATCCTTGCATATGCAAAGAGGTTGTTTTCGGATTCAAATCCATAACCAATAAATCACCAAGACACAACTTTATCGTTGTGTCAGGGCTCGCCCTCACTTCTTCAAAGGTAAATGTAAAAAAAAAAATCATCCACAAGGAGACAGGGTTCTGGATTCATAAGCTGCCAAATCTTGAATTGATAGAGACACTGAATCGGTTGTACAAAGTAGAAAGTAGTTTTAAGAATCTTGAGAGCACTATTGATGTGAAAAATAGCACCGGCAAAAAAACCATCACCCTATTTCTCACAATTGTTTTAAATAACATTTTAACATAACCAATAACCATCATAAAACCTTGGAAGGCTCTTTTTTACATGCTTGATCTGCCAAACCTTGCACTGATGGACAAACTGGATCATTTGGGATAAAGCAAATTAGGTTGTTTGCTCTTGCTAAATTTAGAACCTGTCATTTGCTCTGACTCATACAATATGTGATTGATAAGCCCCCTTGCAGCACTGCAAAAACAGAAACCAAACTACGATTTAAGTAATCAAACATAAATTACATTGCAGCTGATGAAGGGTAAAGGAATCAAACAAAAGGGAAAAGAAAACAATAGAAATAAACATGTACAAAATAAATGCAAGCCAAGCTTACTCATCCTTTAACTTTTGAATCTTCTCAGGATCTGTCTCATGCATGTTTTTCTTAAACTGTTGTCTTACCATATCAACAAGAAGCTCCGTGTTATGTTTCTGCAATAGCAAGCAGGCATACAGCATGATCAGTTTCAAATATCTCAGTCTCATCACATAAGTATGTAGATTAGATATTTAAACTTCTATGTTTAGATAAACTTCTCTATAAGTCAGAAACGCATCATAGGCCCTGTTTGGATAAACTTCTCTATAAGTACTTATAAAAGAAAAATTAATCAAACTTCTATAAGTTAGTAACAAATTATACACCTCAACCTTGGAAGAGATCCATGAGAGAACTTCTATAAAAGTTGAAGTGCACAGGTTAATTTTAACTTATAGAGAATTTTAATTCATTTTACCTTTTCATTTTCTTCTCCTAACTAAGTGTTGAAGGAAAACTTTATCCAAACAGAAAACAACAAATACAGTGCGTCAGCAAAAAGAGTGCATTACTAGCATAGAAGCACCAGGACAGCAACCTCAATGCAGAAGCACCCCATGAGCATGGATGAAAAGAGCATCGCAAGCATAAAAATAAAAGATGAAGTAAATGATGCCGAGTACTCAAAGGATCAGAATCTGCCAAACGTGTTAAATCACAAAATCTAAACTTTAGAAAACATACATCACAAACATGAGGCTCACAATTTGATTTGCGAAAAATTCACCATGGTGAGGGTTCCCATATATATATATATATATATATATATATATATATATATTATGTTGCCTACAAGTAATTCTGATTGAAAGGGAGATAGAGAGAATGGCGTACCCGATGACCAATATATTTAGCTCTTCGCAGGCATTCACGGTAAAGCTACAAAACAAAAAGGCCAAAAAGTGAAAAAAAAAAAGTATTTTTTTTTAAAAGAAAACAAATTGAAAGACAAGCAGAGGAGTAGAAGGGGGTTTCGTAAGTGACAGACTGACCCTAATGGCATTGTTGGCGAGCTCAGGAGGCAGTGCAGTTTGAAGGGACGGCATGTTCAAAATGATACGATAGAGTCTGCGAAACAAAAAACACAGAGGCAATTCATCGAACAGTTAAAAGGCACAAAAGTGAACATGGTTTACTAAACAAATAGGGATGGTGGGCACTTGCCTGAGAGACTGATTATGAGGATCAACTTGTTCTGAGTCCTCCGCAGTGTGCCTACGAGCAAAGACTTCTGCGTTTGCGATCCGCGCGAAATACACCCAGAAAAAAGCTTATACACCCGTGCACTTCCAAAAATACCCTTATTTTTATTACGTTTCATACGTACGGATTCGTAAATCCATAAGATTCTTACGGATTCGTCAATCCGTAATTTTTTTTTTGAGTTATACGGACTGTCCAATCCATATGGCCCGTACGGATTGGGTAATCCGTATGGGCCATACGGATTACCCAATCCGTAAGTAAGTTTCTTTTTAATTTAAAAAATATTTTTCCAAATAATGATACATGTAGGTTTCGAACCTGTGACCTTCAGGTTATTAACCTGACGCTTCAACCAACTGAGCTAGTAAGTCAATTATGATAAAATTCAATTAATGTTGATACATATAACATTAAAATTTTTAATGTATATTTAATACACGTATAAGTGTACGTAATAAATTATGTAACAATTAATTTTGATCTGATAATTAAAGTATTTTTTACATATAAAAATCATATTTTAATAACAAAATTGCAGGTCTAATAAAAATTATATTTGTATTTACAGGTTAAATTATATATGTATTTACATGTTAAATTAAAAATTATATCTATATTAGAACTACAAATTTTTATTAAACTTATAATTTTTATTTAAATCTATGATTTTTATATGTAAAAAATACTTTAATTTTTAATAAACTGTAAATACAGATATAATTTTTAATTTAACTTGTAAATACAAATATAATTTTTATTAGACCTGCAAATTTTTATTAAAATTATGATTTTTATATGTAAAAAATACTTTAATCATCAGATCAAAATTAATTGTTACAAAATATATTATGTAGACTTATACGTGTATTAAATATACATTAAAAAATTTAATGTTATATGTATCAACATTAATTGGCTTTTATCATAATTGACTTACTAGCTCAGTTGGTTGAAGCGTCAGGTTAATAACCTGAAGGTCACAGGTTCGAAACCTACATATATCATTATTTAGAAAAATATTTTTTAAATTAAAAAGAAACTTACTTACGGATTGGGCCAATCCGTATGGCCCGTACGGATTACCGGCCATACGGATTACCCAATCCGTACGGGCCATACGGATTGGACAGTCCGTATAACTCAAAAAAAAATTACGGATTGGCGAATCCGTAAGAATCTTACGGATTTATGAATCCGTACGTATGAAGCGTAATAAAAATAAGGGTATTTTTGGAAATGCACTGTTCTGGACGGGTGTATAAGCTTTTTTCTGGGTGTATAAAGTTTTTCCCGAGGAGTGATTGGCAAAGGCCCAAACCAAAATGCACTAATAACATGGGCCGATTCCCAATTCACGGCCCATTGGGTTGGTCGGGTTGTGTCTGGTTCAAGCTGGTTTTTGGGTGGGCTGTTGCATCCTGCACTCTATCCGGAATGTTTTTTTAACCTTTCAAATTGGTTAATTGGCCATTCCAATAGCCAATAAAGGGAGTGCATTCTGGAATGTAATTTTACATTCCAGATTGACCATTAGGAAAGGCAAAAAGGAACTGAAAAAAAATAATTGGGAACTGCAGGAAACAATAGCCTTTTGGGTGCCTTATCAAAATTTTCAATTTTTCCTCAATTTTTTCAAAGTCAATAATAGGCTATTATGTTTAAATTGGCTTCATGAGAAATATTTTTTTTTCATGGTGAAGATAAAATAATAAATAAGTGCTTCTATTTTTTTTTTTATTGTATCATCACAATTTTACAAGGTAAAATTAAGACTTATGTGTTAACACAACTAACATTTATCGATAATAAAAGGTACTATAAAATGGTTCATGATTCTAGAATAAAAAGAATATTACGAGTTTTTATGTCACTTCAATCTTAAAAAATTAAATTAATTTTCTCTCCAATGAGAGTTTTTATTAAAAAAATGTTTAACTCACAAATATTCATTTTCTCTCCTTTGGTAGACAATTGAATAATAATTACTTATATAAATAACTCAAAATCATACGTGTGCATGATAAAATAATATTTTTTTAATAAGCAACTCGTTAAGTTACTTCCATTCCATTGTGGATGTTCTGAATAAGACATGGATTGTCTTTCTTGCTTTTTACTGTCTGATGTCTCTAATGTGATGTTCCAGCGGGTAGTTTAGTTTTGGGCTTTTGGTCCCTTTGTTCAACAAAAATAAAATTCAGTGAGATTCCTTATATGCGGGCAATGTGTCTCTATGTGACACAATGAATTAAATGAGTTTTAAAATTTAACTAAACTATTTGAATAGATCCGGTTTAGTTAATACTAGTATATTCTTGGATTCAAACCAAACCCATCTAATGAAATTCAAATATTTTTTTGGATAGTTTTTTAAATTTATTTGTCAAAAAAATATTTTTAATAAAATAAGTAAATTTCTATTTTTTTTGTTTGTTTAAATTGATTTTACTTAAAAAGAAGAAGAAGAAGCAGTTTTATGTTTTTTCTTCTTCTTAAAAACAAATTCTATTTGATTCCTTGAAAAATGATTTTTCATAATGATTTTCTTAAAATTTAAACAAGCGGGCCCTTTATTCAAGTATCAATTTCGTGATTTGTTATTCAGAAAAAAAGAGTATGCTGACATGTTACTTAAACCAATTATTCTAAATTATTTTCCTTTTGATAATCACAATTAATCCAGATCATACATTTGATTAAGAGGAGATGGTTACTAGAACCACTTAACTTGAACTTACACCACAAATTTATTTTATTTTTGTTTGTAATATCATTTATCAAATCAGACTAGCTCCTTTTTTATTAGGTTGGTTTGATTCAGGTTTAAAAAAAAATGAAAAATCCAACTATTTTATGCAAAAATTAGATTATTTCAATAATTAATTGATTTAAAATTTTCTCTCTTTAATTCAAGCTAAATTTATTTCTAATCACTCTGCTATGAACTTCATTTCTTAAATTTAAACTCGTTTGAAATGAAATCTAATATGATATTTAAAACCTATCATCATATATAAATGTAGCTATTACAATCAAGCTATTACAATGTAGGTCTCAAAAGAGACTAAACTCTATATCTCGTAACTCATCACACACTAGGGGAAACCCCAAATAGGGACGAATACTAAGTAACAAAACATAAGACCACAATAACAACCCACAACAATGTATCTCTAGCTCTCTGCTCTATAACTGTACTATATGATATATGAATTTAACCTGACATCTTAACTCCTACAATCATATGCTGAGAGCTCCACAACTGTATCAGGCTCACCTTCTCTTAAGCAATCAAGTGGAGGAATAGTCATGGTCTCCTGAGTTCCATAAGCATTCCAGCAAAAAGGGTCATCTAGTAGCTCCCCTTCGTATGGCAAAAGCTCAATCTCAGAGAGTGTTATGTTAGTGCAAGCCACAGTGTCACTGCATGCAAAGTGTATAGGAGGTGTTCTCACATCATATGTACCCTTTATGTTCCTATATGTCACATCGTTTACATGCACAGCTGATGTCTGGTTGAGACACTCCTTGGACATGCAATAGTACTGGTCAATGATGATGCAGTTCCTCACATTCTCCATTTGGATGTTCTCAAATCTCAGGCCTGTCACTGAGCCCGCTCCTCCTTGCCATGTCTTGATCCTGAGGCCATTGTCTGATTCCTTTATGATGGTGTTGCGAACGGTTAAGTTTGAGACACATGCCTGAGAATTGTGAACTCCTAGGCTTCCAATGCTGTGGAAATGAAATGAACAATGTAAGAATTTGGTGAAAAAAATGCTGAAATTAGCATTGTAGAAACTTGGTACAGTCCAAATTGGCTTTGGTATGTCTAATTAAAGCAAAGAGATAAAATGTTCTGCTCTGGTGGAGAGGAGATATAAGGTGAGTTGGATGGTTAAGAGAGAAGAGAAGAAAAAAAGGTCGCGAATTCGATCTCTGACAAAATTAACATTTTAACAATTAATATTTACTAATAAAAAATGTTCTGCTCTACAGTCAGGAGGGGACAAAAATGAAGAATTTGTTGTCATATTAATGATGGGCAGTTTGAACTTTCAATTGTTCCAACTGTTAAAAGTAATATAGTTATATAGATCACTAAAAGAAGAAAAAAAATATAAAAATAACTCCTGTGATCCTGCCTTTTAGCTGGGATCATTTTTGAAAGGTGAAACCTTTTAATTTTTGTTGTTGAAGATTAGTTGAAATCTTGGGGTACAACTTGGAGAGTTACTACCCTCATGCCATTGGTGGAAGTCACTTTTCAATCATTTTGCTTTTAGAAATGGTTCTAGAATCAGAAATCACTATATCGTATTAATAACAAGCGCCAATTGGGTTTATTTATTTATTGATTTTATGTCTACATTAATCATCAATAGTTAGTAGTTAATACAAATAATTAACAACTCAATTTAACTTCATTAAGATTAATCATGTAACATTTATGTAACATACCTAATACCATGAGTAGGAGCACAAGTTACACCCTCTATGTCCACATCTGAGCACCCTGGTCCAATGGAAATGCAATCATCACCTGTTCAAAAAATTATATTATTCTAAACAACTTTTCTGACATTTATAAAAACAGAACCAAACTACTATATTGAGAAAGTGAGACATTGTTCTTTAGTTTTTTTACCATTGCTTATCATGGAGTTATATATCCCAACACCCCTTGTGTTCCCTAAGTGGATTCCATCAGTATTGGGACTGAGTTTAGGCGAAGAAATTGACAATTTATCAATGAGTACTCCTTGGCAACCATCGAATTTCACGTGGAACATAGGACTGTTCTGAATTTTCACCCCACTCAGCACCAAATTGGAGCTCATAAAGAACCGTATCATCTATAATTGAAAAGAGAAACAATTCTAAGACAGTTTCACGGGGTTGGAAAAAAAACGTATGAAGAGTTCCGAGTACTTCACTCACTGTAGGGCTATCACATGGTCCTGATACAGTTTTTCCATCGGGACCCTGAAATGCCAATTTTTACATTAGCATTTAGTTTGAGTTCATTCAACATTAAATAAATACAACAATAAATGTCATGGTTTAAATGTTATTATATGAATGTGAAATGATTAATTACCCTATGAGGTTTGCAAGGAAGATCCCACCATTGTTCTCCATTGCCTTCTATGGTTCCTTTCCCAGTAAGAGTCATTTGATCAAGTCTATAGAACACAAGCCATTGGCTGTGGCTATCTTCCTTAGGCCAAGATTCTGGTCCATCTGGTGCCATTAGAGTACCATCCACCTATTTACATTACAACCTTGTTAGTGAGCTACATTAGTAATACTAGTAATATAGAAACAGAGCAAGGTCAATCACACAAGTGAACCTGACACCACATCCAATTCAAAATCTCAAAACATTATGTATGCGAGTCTTTGCTACTTATATGTTACTCAATTTGTTCATCTTTATACAACGTGGAACTTTTTACTCACATTTGCATTCAACCGTATTATATGTTATAAAACAATAACAAATAGCAAAAGGAAAATGATGTGAAGGAGGAAATTGAACAAGCATTCTTACTTGAAATACTAGTCCTGGCTTGCATGGACCTGTAAAGATAGTTGAAGTGATCTTGAAGCAGTAATCTTCTGGAACAAGAACAACCCCTGACTCAACTGCACAAGCTTCTTTCCATGCTGCCACGAATGCATCAGTGTCATCAGCTGAACCATCTCCAACTGCACCAAAGGATCTGACATCGAAAATGCATCCTGAAGGGGATTCCCCAGGAGGATCATTGGGATAAGGGTCAGAGGGAACACTTGGGGAATTTGAAGGGGGTGGTGAAGGAGGGTCCTCTGGTGGTGTAGGAGTAGGGGAATTTTTTTTCTGCCCCTTGTGATAGTGGTATCTTCCTTCCACATTATCCAAATTATGGATAATAAGGATCATCATGGTGATCCATAAGATTAAAGACCAGTGAATGAGACTCATTGTTTAGTCTCAAGTCTCTGAGTTTCTGACACTAAACTAACAATCTCTCCACCAATGTGAAAGGTGAAAACTCAAATATGATATCTGTGGATGGAAAATACAAAAAAGTCCAGCTTCAGAAATGTTATATTGACAAAGATAAATGTAGAGGGTTGGAAGCAGATTGGCCTAGTAAGAACTATCCTGAAGCAAAGGTTGTTATTTATACTCAAAACATTGAAGATAGATATAGTTCATGAATATTATAAATTCTAAAGCTTGAGATGGACACGTGTTGAATCATGGTTGATTCACTGTCTCAAGGAAACAGTTGGACAATTTTTAGAGGCCTTGGAGATCAATGTTCTGTAGTAACCCTGCCACGGTGTCTTTGTTCTCCAACCTCATTTTTATGATCAGCTGGCTAAGCTTCTTATTTTTATTTGTATCTGTTCAGTGTTTTGTGGTCCGTGACATGATACCTCCTTCACTCTCTTCTTGCTTCTTGGACCTAGTTTACCACCACTAATTTCTCTTTCGTATTTTGTGAATTTGTTTTCAGAAACTACTGCAGTCTGGACAATTTTCAAAAGAGTGTATATGTTCAGCTCCTTTGAGGCTCAAGTTCTCTAGAAAATCGTGCTAGCACTAACCACAGCCCGCACTTCTATTACTTTTTCTTCCTTTTTTTTTTTAAATTCCATTTCTGTTTATCAGTATTTCCTCTAATTAAGCTCTCAAAGATAGAAATGTGTTACTTGTAATACATCAAGGTACATGGAATTTTGAATTACTTTGAACTAACCATTTTTTTATTCGTAGGAATAAAAAATAGATATGGAGAAATTTTTAATAATTCATGCATTTTAATCAACTAATTGAGTTAGACCCTCTTAATTACTTGTCTTAACTCTACATGTAAGTTTATCGTGTTTTTTATAATTTTATTTATAGAAAATGCTACAAGCCTATTATTGACAGCTTAGATTAGAGCTTAGGTTAAAACACAAGATTAATAAGTTCTTTTCGAGTAATTAACTAGAACAAATATATTTGACCCTTTAAGAAAAGAGAGTATTTTTAGTGTAATCTGAACACATGTTAAATTAGAATAAAGAAAAAATAGAAGCCAATGTGATATATACTCTTCAAGAAAATTGTCAAACTAATTATGAAAATGAAAATTTGATTTTTTTTAGCATATTTTGTCCGGTTATATGACATATTTCTTTTGTAGGTTTTTATCTTGGAAGTGGCCAAACCGACACATAAATAACACTATATGAGATATTCCATGTGAATTATAGCTATGAGTTAGAACAAGATCTGTAAATAACAGAGCAGCAGATAGTAAATAAGAATAAAGCTAAGTATCGTACGTGGGAATCGTGAACATATGAAGCCACATAGGAAGACACAAAAAACAATTGAACTTACATAATGAATCACAACCACCATTCTAGTTTGAGTTAAACAAAATTTATCTTTCCATTTTATGAATAGGAAACTTTCTCTTGCTTGCTAAATTAATCAACTAATATCTCTCTGATTAAGATGTTGTATTTTCTCACCCTTGATGATTTCTACTTACTTCTAATTAAGGCAATTCAGATATCACAGATATAATAATCAATGTACTGCTACACTCATTTATATTGCTTATTACCAAATTATTTTGCTTGTTCTATTCTGATCACCAGCTCAAAAATGCACACGTAGACCATAGTTGTGTGAGAGAAAGATCCTTTGTTAACATTTTTAACTGTAGAGGAATGGATAGGATGAGAAAGATTATTATCACCTTATTTTGTTTGGCTTAAAATTTTGAAAAGAAAAGGAGGAAAATGGAAGAGGCTAAAATCTTTCTCTGTTTTACGTTAGATTTGAAAGGAAGCTTTATTTTTTTAAAAATTAATTGAACTAAATTATCCAAAACTTAAATGATTTTATTTGTCTATTGTAAGGATATAATAACTTTATTTAGCTCCAATATAAACTAAATAAGATATTTATTGCTCCTTTTCCTTCTCGTCCTTTAAATAAAAAAGAACAATTAATAGTTTGATTAAAAAATGTAAAAGAAAAAGCTAGAAGTGTGTATAGATGGGAGCAATGTGATTTTGATTTAAAACCAAAATCCATATCGTGACTCTTTGTTGTTGTTTAGCTCATTGTGGCTATGAATTAGCAAGGAGCACACATTTGGTACGCGACAACAGAATTAAGGCATTCACGGGTGGAATCAAACCCCATATGATTTAATTGAAAAAGAAAAAAGAAAAAGAAAAACCAAGATAATTATACAGACACACGAAGAGATAAAAAGTTAGGACACAGAAAGTGACCCTCATAAAAACCAAGATATACCAATATCCCCTTATATCCATATCACTTATACGTGACCATTTAAGCAAACAAAACAACATTAAAAAATCAACTAGACTTTGTGATTCACCTGATGAAGAATGGTGCAGTTTTTTTTTCTAGCTTCTATCTTTGAGCTGTAATAACCATCCAATTAGGCAGTGAAGTTACATAACAATATGAAGTTGTAACTATGTGTAATTGTGTATGTCTAAGTAAATGAGTTGCTATATGTAAAATGTGTATGAGTGGGATTTTATATAGAAGAGATAGAAGACTAGCGATGTGTAAAGAAATAACAATGCTGTGCATGCATTCACGTTTGTCTTAACCTGTCACGTGTGTACAATCACAGGTGAGAGTTCAAAAACAAATCAACCATCGCAATTTTTTCAACACAGCAAAAGTTTGTGACTAGATAGAGAGATTCTGGGGGTGCACTTTTTTATGATGCTCTGATGAGGTGACAGCAGAGTTTGTGGCTCTCTTTTACGCCACGTGGCAAAGGGTCTAACTCACGCGCCTCACTCTCCAACTTAGTGGTTCATTGCTTCAAAACGTGGGTCCAATACCACCATGATTGACAGGGCACCAGGAAGAGTGTGTTAATGTATTATTAAGCCAGGCTAAGAGTAAAACAAGTAAAATTTAAGTTTTAGGTGTATCAAAAAAGAATTATTTATTATTAATTTTTATAAAGCAAAAATATCTCATATATTAATAAAAAAAGAACTAATATATAACCTACATTTAAAATAAAAATCATATTTTAAAATTTATTTTAGGTGTTACTTAGTGTTGTAACGGTCCTGTATATTATGTATCATATTCACAGTTCCAACACAATGTTATGATCACATGCTGTTCTGCAGAAATCCAAGAAAGAGCGTGTGTGTTATTTTTTCTTTGCTCTCACTTAGTTTGAGATCACAATATGAGGAGGAGAAAGGAAGAGGGGACACGTGTTAGGTGGGAATTCACGGGGTGGAGTTTGTAGTTTGTGTCACGGGCGATGGAAGAGAGGGGCTAATTAAAAAGTTAATTAATGAGATTAATTGTTTTTTCATATGGCTTTGTTTTTGAAGCTGTAATTTTGAGACAGTGATGTGGACAGCATATGAAGATCAGGAATAAAACACTGCATTCTGGTGTCTGATTCCGTGATCTGTTAAGTGTAACCATTTAGTTTAATGTTAGTCTTGTTTGCATTTGCTTTCATATCAGAGTTTTAATTAATTAAACACAAGCACCAAGAGGCTGAGATGGACCAGCTAGAGGAAATGCTGTTGGAGTGTTATGTGTTCCAAGTTCACAGGGGGGTTTTTGGCTTCTCTAATGAACAATTCCAGCAAGCACATGAAGGATATCTATTTTCTTTAATGAGTTTTGTCAACATCTGTGTTTAAAACTATTAAAAATAAATACATAATTAAAACTATGTTTAACAAAATTAATTGAAAAATTAACTAAAAGTTAAAAAGTTAGTTAAAAATTAAAAAATCAATTTATTAAATTATAATTGTTAAGTAAAACTATTTGTTGAAATAATTGAAAAGTGTAAAATAATATAAAAATAATAAAATCATAATTTATTTAAAAAATTAATAAAAAATTGATAAATATATTAAAAATAAAAGGAAGAAAATATAAAAAAAACCTATAAGAACCAATTTAAAAAAAGTCAATTCGACTTGAAACTGTTGTGGCCACTGCACTCTGAAAATTTGGAAACAACATGTCAAACTGTATTGTAAGATACCGATTTTGTTGATGGAAGAGGTCGTAGCATACTAAGAGAAGGAGAAAGAGAAGGAAAATTAGAGTTTCTTTTACTTAACAGTTTATATGTTTCAATTTACTATTTGTTGTGTCCAAATACAACGTGTTGACTGTGCGTCTACCAAAAACTTGTTCTCTCTTATTTTCAGTCATTCAAATTATACATCGTTTTTCATATTATTTTTACTCTAATTTCCCGTCCTCTTGATTTCTCTCCTCTTTTTTTTTCTTTCTCATCTTATCTTTCATCCAAAAATAGTGTCAGGGTTTTCATAAAAGTCTTTTGATTAAAGGAATACTGCATGTATATACTTAACATTGTGGATAGCAATTAACAAGTTGGTCGTGAATCTCGCCACTCAAGAATGACACTATGTTGGTGCGAGAGTAAAAGACATGAAAGATAGAACATGACACCACTAAAAGTAACATGATAAACAAAATGGTTTCTATATTGAAAAAAATAAGAAAGAATTTTAAATAAATTAGCCAATAGAAAAATAGAAAAAAGTAGCTTATATGTTATAAGCTAATTGAAATAACTTCTAAAAATAAACCAGAAGCTACTCAAATAATTTTTGTACTAAATAAATTTATTTTAATCAAACCAGTTAATAAAATATTAAAATGACTTGTCAAATACTCTATCTCAAATATAGGAAATACTTTCATGTGTTGGTACTTTGATGTATTGGGCAATGAAAGTGGTTCAAAATGGGTCGGCCTTAACTAAAGCCCAAAAACAAATCCAGCTATCATCATCACTCAAATTATGAAATTAAAGTTAACATATGGTTATAACTAATAACTTATAATCATGTTATTTATATACTCCATTTGAGTTGTGGATTTGATCAAAACAACATTTGAGTTGTGGTGTAAATGCGTTTGTCATGGATAACTCCTGTTAACACTGGTGTGTTGATGATGCGTATTAAATTTAGTGCATTCAAATAGGTACACAAAATATATAAGAAATCTCTTATCTAATAGAAGTTTTTTTTCTCTCATTTTGGGTTCTTTTGTAGTAATTACTAACTTACTTATGGGTGTATTTCGTTTCTGAACAATGTCATACTTTACGATGATAGCTTAATATTTAGATGCTTATGAAAATCACTATATGCTTTCAAAGGAAAAATGATTATCATGGTTAATCATATATATATTTGGTTTCACCAAAAAAAAAAAAAAATAGTCACTCAGACGTACCAGCTGTTAGTCATTATCCAAGCCCAAGGATGGTGTTATATTGTTATACATACCTCTGGAAGAAGCTGCAGAATCAACATATCAATGACTCAATGTTTCTGTGTTTCGATTCATTTTTTAATTAAACATCATTTGTAATACTAATTATGAACTGCATGAAGTGTTATTTCATATATATGTGAAAGATGTACAATTTTGGATCACATAAGAGGCAGAATACTTGACGTGATGTCTCGTCCATGCTTTTAGTAGGCATTAATCCTTCTATCAATGATAATATTCTAATTAAGTGATGAGTGGTAGTAACTTAAATTTTTTACTAAGCATTTGTATTTTGTAGGACAGTGACTCGCAAACCTTGTGCGGATTGGCATATAGAATCAATTATTCGGTAGTATTTTAAATTAAGTACAGCTTTTATTTAATGTGTACTGCTAAAAGAAATTAATATTGAGTTTTTTTTATTAAACATTATGTCCGAGACATATTAAAATTTAAGATACGATGAATTAATAATTTGTATATAAGATACTCATTTGCATTTGCTTAAAAAAAACATTTGCATCATTTAAATTGGCCTAATTGTGAAACTAAACCTTAAAATAGTTATGCTGACCTTCCGTTGGAGTTAACATTATTATATTTACATTATTTTTTTTATTAAGAAACATACACAAATAAAAGAGGCACGTGTAGTTTTTAAAAATTAATGAGCGTCATTGTATAATAATAATATATTAAGTAAGGAATTGGATGGAATTTTTCAATAAAAACTATCTAAATGCAATTAGTACTCATGTCATGAACTAGCAATTGGACCTGAACCTCGAGCAAATTGTACCTATTTGAATGTAAGCTAAAAGAGTTTTTAAGAATTTTTCTATTCTCTCAAAAATTCTTTAAACTTTACAATATTCAAACATGTTTTCTTTTTTGTCAGGTTGCACCATGTAAATGTACTTATATAGTTAGTTTTTTTTCTTCTAATCATTGATCCATGGGTTGGCTTGTTTAATTACGGACTACGAGAGATGAATGTGGACAAAGAAAAGGAAACCCATTTAAATTTGTAGGCTGATGCAAAGCAAGTCTAAACAAGTGAAACAGTCGAATTTGAATGAATCTACTATTCTGTTGACAAAATACTTATATGAATGAAGTTTATTTCACCACTTGTGATTGATTACATGAATAAATCCAAGTTTAGATTATTTAGTTCATTTTTTAATGAAACATTTAGAAGAAGACTCTTTAATGATTTATCTCAATAGAAAATAGGGGTAAAGTTTGAAAACAAAATATAAAAACTAAGGAATATGCACATCCCGTGTTAAACATGTTTAAAAGGTGCCACCTAACAGCCCAGAAGAACTGGGTCGATGAAATGCTTCTTTCACACATGCATGCCTCGTACATACAGAAAACAGCACCACAATTCCCATGAAAGAAATTTTATACCGATCGATCCGTTCCCACCTCTTGAAAACAAAATTAAGAATCCAACCAGAATTTAAGAAAACCCATTTTTTTTATTGTTATTGTTATGTTGTGTGAATGGGATCCATATATTCCATAACATGACTTGTGTTAGATACATTTTGGCAACATTCTTTGCATTTTTTTATTGTCATAAAGTCATACAACTGATTGATGGTTATCCTGCATGTGGGACAAAAAAAAAACTACTCCGTTTTTCACTTTTATTAGTTATTAAATTATTAAATTTAATAGTATTGATATAAAAAAATAACATCGATTGACAAAATTAGAAACCACTTATGCTTTTTAACCAAATGGTCTGAGTTTAAATACTGACTTAAGGATCAAGCATTATTTTCTATCAAAATTACTTCCGACCGGCCAACACCATAATCAATAAAAAATGATTATAAAACAAAAAACTTGATATACATGCATGTTGCTTGGCTTATTGTATTTGGTTTCAAAGTTTAAACTATCAAATGGGAGATAACTTTTTTTTTATTTATTAACAATTATTAACTTGTTAATTGGTTTTATTAGAAATATTACTTAAATATTTGAACATGTAATTTCTTTTTTCGATCTCTTTTTTTCTTTTATTATTTCTTATTATCGAGTGAATCTTATATCTACTAGAATGGAAGATAACTTGTCTTAATTATCAACAATATTAGCTCCCGATACTTGATCATAGGGGGCAAATAGCCGTTTTCTGAGGACAGCCACTAAGTCAAGTGTCTAATAAGGGCCGAAAGCAATCAGGTTATGCATGACCATGAATCGCATTACTAGGAGGGCACCATGATACGTTAATGATATCATATAGAATAATATAATAATATCGAAATGGAAAGCATAACACATGGGTGGGTGCTAAATTGGTTGTGAAAAATGTGCTGTATGATAAATATACATAATAGTTTCATAATCAAATGAAAAGATATGATGTATCAATTTTACTTTTTTATTTATTGAGTCCTTTTTCATTTTCTCTCTTTATTGTTCCTTTGTTTTTTAAATGTTCAATTAAACCCCTCTCTTTAGGAGTTGAGAGGATTTTGATTGATCTTATATATTCTTGATTTGATTTATTAATTCATTTTGGTTCCAATTTGATTTTGATTTCTTAAAATGGTTTTTAATTAAGTTGAAGGAATATTTGGTGTATGAATGTGTTATGGGAGTTGAGATATATATTGTGATTCTTTCGGTTAGGAATATTCATTGAATTGTCACTATCTCGTTAAGATCATGATCATGGAACTCCTTGCATTTTATTTACAAGGGTATCCTCCTTCAAATATATATCTATATTTGAGACCCAAGCATTTGGACACTAAATGTGAATTTCTTCTCTAATAAGAATATATCTCGTGATTCTTCACATTGTAAAAAATTAATCCTTTCTAATAGATTCTTGTGCTGACTTAATCTTCTTGTTTGTTTCTCTTAATTTTGATTGTTCTATAGGATTAGGGAACTTAATTGAGAAAAAAGAATTATTTATCAAAGGAAATAAAATTTAAATAAGTTGGTGAATCTAGTCGACAAAACAAAATTGCATTACTCATTTAAGGATTTCTAAGTAAATTGAATAAAATTTAATTTTAACATGTTAATTAATTAAAGTCTTTAATATATTTTTGTCATCATAAATGTGTTTTTTTTTGTCCTTTAAAGTGGTTTAAGTAATACTTTTTCACCGTTCAAAATATTTTTTATTGTTCAAAATGTTATCTAAAATACTTTTAGGATGAAAAATAAAACAAACATTTTATAAAGAATAAAATGATAAAAAAATTGTAGAGACGAAAAATGTATTTAATCTTATTAAATCAATCTTCTTTCTTTTATGCTCTTTGTGTTTTTCTTTGTTCTTAGAAACCTTAAATTGCAACTAAATGATATTGATTTTTTAAGTGAGACTTAAAAGTTTCTTAATATTGAAACGAAAGGTACGAATGATATAAATTATGTGATTGGAACATAAATATTTTGAGATAGGTTCCAAGGATTGTTAGATTTGTTACAAAAAAATGTATATAAATAAAGTTTTAGAAAAATTCAAAGTTGATAAGTCTCCAACATCTTGTGTTCTGATTTAAAAAAGACAATTTAAGTCCCATGCAAAGTCCAAATTAAGAATGTTCTAAAATAGAAACAATCAAATGAAAGCAAATTCTTATTGCCGCATTCATTAATCCTCACCACCATGCTCTTCTTTGTGCTCAAATCCTCATCACCATGAAATGCCTTTATTTTAAGCAATTGAACCCAAAAAGCCACAAACAACAAAGGATGAAAAAACAAGTTTGTAAAGATGAAAATTTTTCTTATTTTTCATTTCAACAATTTACTCCCACCACCACAGCCAAACTCTTTAATTGTTGCTCATCACATTCTTCTAAGAACAAATTGGACTACCATCTTATTGGAATAACAAATTGGACCACTATCTTTTTCAGTTTCATTTCAAATTTTAAATCTCAACTCATTCCAAATTTCAAACTTGAATCAATTCCTAATATTAAATCAACAAAACAAAGAAGCAAATTTCATGATTGTCATGGTTCAAAACAAAATAAATACAACAAAGAAAATAGGAACATCAATCGTTGTATGTAGTTGATGAAGATTTGAGTCATAGAGATGAGGAAGAATCACCCAGTGTTGATGACCTCCTTGTTGACGGCAACAAAGACGAAGGCATCGGAGTTCAAGGTGGTGACCTCCTCGTTGACGACAGCAAAAGTGACAACATAGGTGTTGAAGTTCAAGGTGGTTACCTTATTCTCTCCCTTTCCTTTGTATGTCTCTTCTTTCTTGTCTCATTCTTTTTCGTTCGCACGCAGTCATGGTGATCTAGTCAAGGTTCTGCACTAGTGACAACTCCAACAATGTCACCAAAGGGAATGAACAGTGGTGGCGAATGATGTGGTTTAACAAAAAAAAGTTCAGTTGCTGGCAATGTCGAAGTAGAGGATCTGGAAAAAAATGAAGAAGGAAAGGATGGCACAAATAGGAAAAGGTAATGACAACAGAGAAGTGACATATTTACAATATCAACAAAAAAATGGAGAAAAAGTCATTGTTAGGACTCCAACCCAGATATGGTTGGGGAAAATGATATTAGTGTGGAAAGAGATAGTTGTTAACAAAAGAAAGATCATGAATTGAATATGTAAAAAATCTTAAAGAAGAATAAAGAGAATCACAAATTAAAAAAAAAAACTTTTAATAATTTTTTTCTCTTATAAGAGTATTATAGGTATTTCATAATTTTTTAATTGTATTTTCTACTCCTATTCAAATGCCAACTTATGGTTTACGGATGGACAACCTATACTCTTTCTCCACCCTAGAATCCTCCTTTATAACATATAACATATTGAATGGAAGTGGAAAATTACAGAAAGCAATAACATGCATTGAATTCGAATCCATTGCACCAAACGTATTGGATCATGTGGAGAAAAGGGGAGCCAGTCCTTCTACAGTACGTTTTGACTTTAATTAGTAACCAACTTTGTTATTTACTTCAGCCATGTGGAAAACATGCCATAAAACACACACACACACACAGACATATATATATATATGATGTCTTTTTATTCCTTTAATTGTGGGATTACTTGATGTTGAAATTTGATATTTCTTAAGTGCGTTTGCGTATCGAATTATGTGATTTAATCTTCATAATTAAGGGTTTGTATTCTTACGAAAATACTAAATTTCGATGAATAAGCATGCCAAATTTCAGATAAATTAAATATTTGTAGGTGAATACCAAAATAAATATTTGAAATTTTTAAGATAACACGCAGACTCAATGAAATGAAGTCCTTGAAGGAAAATGAGATGTGCGTTCCTGGATATTCAAAAATCCACATACGCACGCAGTGCTAGGCCCTAACGAAAGTGATATTCTGTTTAGATTTTTATTCAAATCGTGCTAATTAAAACAACAAATCATTATCATTCTTAAATTTGGTACAAATCCATACTTAAAGAAACTAAAAAATTGTGATTGATACGTAATTATTTTACATAAAATAATATATAATCGTGTATTAATTAACTTAATTTAGTTGATAGGAGAATCCCTCTTACCTAATATAATATCAACATTAAAAATATATACGTGTCTGATTAACATAAACTTTGATCTAGAAGAACCACCAAGGGTTATTCTCGTCATTTCATATTCCGATGCGTGGCGAACTCACGCCACCACCACTAATTTCAAAATATATTTCGTTCAATCCCCAAGGGTACTATGGTATTTTCTCTGCGTACTGAAAGTGAAATTTCATTGGTAGCGCGTTTTACAAATAACTCCCGCGAATTATTTAGTGCCAAAAGAAAATAAATAGGAACGCATACGCGCAATTTCTGTTGTTCAGAGCTCTTCAGGAAGAAAAGCAACAAGAAAAACAGAGAAAACCAAACCCAAATTAGAAACGATTTCGGAATCCCCAATTCGCTAATCGCAACCCTAGTTGTGCTGTGCGTTGTTGTAGTGATTTTTTTTTTTTGTGGAAGAGGAGGCTTGAGCTAAACGCTGCTTTCGACGACGATGATTGTGAGCCAGAACATGGTGGCGGAGGCGGACATTATCTGCAAGCAGAACATTCCGATGTTGGACGTGAAGAAGTACCACCTTCTTGTGGCGCAAGACCACGGCGTTAACGATAAGGTCGTCGAGGTTTCTCCCACCTCTAACGGCGTTCCCGTCTTCGGCCACGTACGGGTTTCTTCTGAATCGGTTCCCACCGAAACGACTCGTTTTGAATCGGTGAGTGCTACTGGGTTCCCTTTCACGGTTTTGTGGATTTTTTTTTTTTTATTTCTGGGATTTCTTTTGTTGGGTTTTGGTTTTGTTTTTATTCGGTGAGAGAATTGACAAATCGATGTTTTGTTGCCATGTCGGTTATATCTCGGAACTTGAATCGGTGGGGTTTTTAGTTTTCTTTTTTACCCTTTTTGTGTGGATAATTGTGCATCAATCGGCGTTGATTTATTATATGTGAATTTATGAGTTTGAGTTGTTCGTTTTCCTTATTTGGCATGTTAGATTTGGGGAGGATCAAATTTTCGTGTTGAATGGTTGTGGTTGTGGGGTTTCAAAAACTTACTGGGGATTTTGAATTGGCTTTACTAGGGATCTTGAATTGGGTTTTCTATAATTTTTTTTATCCATTTTGCCTTTAGCTTTCTTTGGGTATCATTGCATAAAAGGTAAAAATCGGTTGGTTCAGATGGTGTTAATACTGGTAAATTTCAGATTCCAATTGGTTCAACTGTAATAGGGTTCATAGTAAAAGGTGCTTCGTGGTTAAGCTTCTATTTTGTCTAATTGTGTCTTTGTTTTAGCCTGTCTTTATCTAAATGGACAATAGTTTTGTGCTGATGTGTTGATTGATGTCTTGTGTATGTGCGTTAGGTTATGAGTTGCCCTGAGATGATTGAAGAATCCATTTTAGAGACTCCTGCTACCGAATTTACACCGAATGTTCGATCTGGTTGCTGTGCTGATATTGGACCGAGGGGATCTATGGACGATGAGCATATTCAGATAGATGATCTAGCAGCCCACCTTGGATTTGTGTTCAAACACCCTATGCCGAGTGCATTTTATGCAGTTTTTGATGGGCATGGAGGGCCTGATGCAGCTGTCTTTGTGAAGAACAATGCTATGAGATTATTATTTGAGGATGCTGATATGCTGCAATCTTATGATGCTGATGCACTGTTTCTGAAGAAGTTGGAAGATTCTCATCGGAGGGCTTTTTTGGGTGCAGACCTTGCCTTGGCTGATGAGCAAAGTGTTAGTAGTTCCTGTGGAACAACGGTGTTGACTGCGCTTGTACTTGGAAGGCATTTGATGGTTGCTAATGCTGGTGACTGTCGAGCTGTTCTTTGTAGGCGAGGAGTTGCTGTTGATATGTCCCAAGATCACAGGCCAAGTTATTTACCAGAACGCAGGAGAGTGGAGGAGTTAGGTGGTTTCATTGATGATGGGTATCTCAATGGTTATCTTTCTGTGACTCGTGGCCTTGGAGATTGGGACTTGAAATTTCCACTTGGTTCCGCATCACCTCTTATTGCTGAGCCGGATGTTCAGGTGGTCACATTGACAGAGGACGACGAGTTCCTGATCATTGGGTGTGATGGTATTTGGGATGTAATGTCAAGCCAGGATGCAGTTAGTTTTGTGCGGCGTGGATTAAGAAGGCATGATGATCCTCAACAATGTGCCAGAGAGCTTGTTCAGGAAGCATTGCGCCTACACACATCAGATAATCTTACTGCGATTGTTATCTGCTTGTCCCCTGTCCAAAGCATTGTCGAATCATGTCCACCCCAGAGGCGAAGATTCAGATCTTGCTCTCTGTCTGAAGAGGCCAGGAACAGATTGAGGAGCTTGCTAGAGGGAAACTGAATGTAAATACGGTTCTCATGATTCACAATCATTCCTTTCATGAAAAGATTGATTCGTGTTTGTTGGCTGTTTTAGAGTTATAGCAAGCAGCCAGCAGTTTTGTACGGGTAGAAGGGGATAATTGTTGGGGGTTTAGACCTATTTATTTAATTCTGGGGTTTACCTTGGTCTATGTAGAGAAACTTGTGGCTAGGTAATTTTGGCGGGAACAATGTTGGATTCGATTTCACGTCTATAAATAAGAGATGATTTAGGCTTCTCACCAATGCTCTGGGTGAATGCGACCAAAAGACTCGTTATTTTCTTGATTGTTGCATTCGAATAGCGGTTTGTTTGATGCGTGGGGTGGGATAGTTGAGTAGAGTGCACGTTTCAACCTATTTCTATGTTTTTATTCGACTCGTTTACTTCCAATTCTCCAAAACTCCCAAGTCTCAAGTGCTCGAGTTGCTAGAAAATACAAATTCATATGAACTACATTGTATGAATTTAAGATGTCATTTCTTTTTAAAAAATAATTACATGTTTTGATGAATATTGTATGAAACATTAGTTAGGTCATAATAAGAGTAGATTATGATATCAAACTATGAGTTCGTAACGTCAATCATATGTCTAATTATCAAAATTGTGATTTAACTCATAAAATTGTATGAGTTTATGATTTCAGTGTCTTCACTGGTCAAATCGTGAGTAAAATCGAAAATTGAGTAGAATCATGTGAGTTTGTGTAGACTCGGGCGAGTTAAGATAGACTCAAGAGTTTGCACTGAGTTTGAGAGTTCGATAAAAATGGAAATGACGTCCTTTTGTTTTACACAATGAGATTCTTTTCTTTCTTCCTCCTCACTTCACGTCACACTGCATCCTTGAAATTGTTTCGCTTCATTTTGCTTCCTTGACCCTATTCCCTCACTCCATCCCGTGACTGTGCGAGTGCAAAAACAAAGGCGAGGTGCACCACAGGTTTTCCTCTCTGTTGTTTCTTCTACGATCGTGCGAGTGTTTGTTTAATGACATCATGCCGTTATCCGGAAGTGATCATGCTTATATAAATTCATTCAATCTACATCTTTCACTAATCCTGTATATTTTTGCCAAATTGAAAATTTTATTATAATGGAGATTAATTCTATAAGAAATTTCGTGATACTTTTTCACACCGAGAAGTTTTCTAGTTAAAATTTTGTTTATTATGTCATCTCTTCTTTTTATCATCATTTACTATCCATTTTAAGATATATAGACTTATAGAGTAGGAAATCTTAATTATGTTTTGTTATCATACAATAATGTCAATTCGCATGATAATTGTCTTCATAATTTAGCCATGCAGACTGAATTCGATTCTAATACAAAAACATTCAACATTATCATACGATGACCTTATAGTCCCGTACGTGCTTTTCATCGATGTGTTTGCGGGGCTAAACCTAAAACCCACTTTCAACGGATCATGTATATGATGAGTGCAGCATAAAATTGGTCTAGTCATTGTGTATTTTGTGTTTTGTCGTTAAAATTGAACTCAACACTTTACGATATATAGGACCAGTACCCTGCTTAGTGCTTAGTGCTCTCTAGTTTGTTCATCTAATTATTTTTTTAAAGAAACATTCACACTTGAAAGGATGTAGAACGAGAGAATCATGCTTATAAGTATTTTGAATTTGTCAACGATTTAACCCTAATATGATAATTAGAATGGTTAAATTATTATGATTGTTCTGTTCAACTTCTTGACACATATAGAATCACCATGGAGTAATATTGCTTTAGTTTGTCTCAGGGTTGTGTTACATATACTGTATACACTCCCTCATGTTGCATCCTTTGGGAAGGCAATTAAGGAGCATGAGAAGACATTAGGCGTTGATTGCGAACAGCTTTGTAGTATGTTTCAGCAATTGAGGACATACATGGCACGTCCTTTATCATTCGCATCCAGCAACAATATGGAGTGAGACAATGAAAGAATCCACAATGGTGCCTAATTTTGACAGGACAAAAGTCAGATATAGATACAGTTTGTTTTAGATATTTTTTATATTTCTTTTCAATTAAAATTAAAATTTTATCTTGATAATTTGTTTAATAAAAGTTTATATTAAAATTCAACATATATCAATAAAATAAAATTTCAATTTTAATTAGTTGCTGTTGATTGTTGAGGCGGGCAAGTTATAGTTGACTGGCTAAAGGTTGAAGGGCTGATATGAAGATGTTGAAATAGGTTTGTGACACTATTAGAAGTTCCAGCTCTAAAGGAAAAAATTGTTTTCCTTGAAGAAAGCCACGAACAATGCAAAACCAATTTGATATTACAAAGGACTTTCAATTTACTAGTTTGTATTTTTTTTTTTTTTTGTCAGAATAGCATGACTTCTCACTACTGGTTATGATGATTCGAGTTTCTCAGCTTAACCATTACTAAACATCGTTTTCTCAGCTTGGAATTTCCTAGTTTTTTTTTTTTAATGTTTTGATAATAAACATTGTTTTCTCAGCTTAACCATTAACAAGACCAACTTATATGCTCATCGTTCAATGTTGAATGATTTTACTATGAACATTTAACTAGAAATAACTTGTGGCTGGTACAGATTAATTAGTTGAAAATGACGTGTCTTAAAAATAAAAATGAAAATACATAATATATGAAACAACAACACTTAATAAGATAAAAGTATAAATAAAAGAGATGTTTTATTCATACAGTAATTTATGCAACTTAGTTTTTTGTTGGCCACCAAAAACACATAACTTTTTGTATCTATCTCTCTTTCATAATATTTATGACATCTCATACTACTCTCTCTTTTCTTTCAATTGTAAGATTTGTTATACAATTTGTTATATAAATATCATTAAGAAATTTGCACTAATAATACATGGGAATCATTAAGAAAGCCGGTTTTCTTTGCCTACTTACAGTGTGTTTGATTTTTTTTTTATGCACATTCTAAAGCACGCTCGATATTCCAATTCTTGGGGTGTAAGATAATTGAAGTGATGAACATTTGTTTGAAGCATTTGAGTGAAAATCCAAACACACCTTACAATGTGGGCTTTAGCTAGTTATTTCATGGATTCACTTTGACCTTATATTTATAATAACGTATGAGAGGACTAAATGCCTCTAGAGAATAAGCTATGGAACGAATCAGCCCTCAAAGCACTTAAAATACAATCCGGAACAAACAGGGAAACAAGATAATCAATAACAAGACTCAAGGCTTGTTTAGTCATTCCAAGAAACATTTGTCATAGACCGATACACAACATGAATCTCTTCCACCAAGTCATCATAACCATGATGTTGTTGACTGCTATTTCGGTCCAAGAGCTGGATTGCATTCTTAGAATCACAATCAACTCGAATAAAGATATAACCTCATGACCCAAACATAAAATTGCCAACAATTCTGCATGAAGCACCGAACATTGTCCTATGTTGGCCTTAAAACCATAAATAAACATATCAGTTTGGTCATGGAGGATCCCACCACAAGCAATTCGAGTGCCAAGGTGAGCAACAACTGCATCACAATTTACAACAATTAAGATGGCAATTCAACTTGCCATTTTAAATGAATGTCGTCTCACCATTTCTTACCACTTAACGACATACTACAAGGACTTAAAGCCCAATCAAATTTGAAATATAGAACAAATATTAGAGTCGAATTAGGCTTGCTAAATTTTGTGGGCCTAGATCAAAGTGACTTAGTACATCTGGCTAAAAGAGAACGAGTTTGGGTTTTTTTAGCAGTGATACACGGACTACTGCATAGTACTCAACACTCATAAGACAGTTGACATAATATTTTTATTTTTCTTTTTCTTTTTGCTTTTATTAAAAATAAAGTAATAAAATAATATATTTTGTCAGATCATCGGACGTTGAAGGTTTATTTTACTGTTTTAGGGTGCCCGTCTATATTTTTCCTTTTTTTAGTTTATATATTTTTGGATACAAAGAGGTTAATTACCTTTCCACACTCTTGTTTTACCTTCGAATAAGGCATAAAAAAGTTATACTAATATAATAGACTAATAATAATATGAGGAAAAAAACTACCGGTGAAACAATTTTGTAATATTGTTCTATCTCAAATTATAAATTATCATATATATATATATATATAAGTTTTTCAATTTTTATAATAATCACCTTAAAAATTATAACAACAACAATAAATTATGATTAAATGATAACATAAATTATTTTAAACTATAAATAGATGATCATTAAACTCTAATAATATTAGCTTTCGCTTAACTTGTCCCTCTAAAAGTACTCACACTTTAATATAAACACATATTTTTAAACATGCTAAGCATTTTTCATTCATCTAGTATTTTTAATGTCACCCCCACCCTAATTAATTTCAAACTCGTCTTTTAGAGGGCATTTGGTATGCCAAAGTTTTGGTTTTCTGAAAATTATAAGTTGAGAAACTTAGTTTCCATGTTTGATATTAATTTTAAAAAAATAACATTTGTGTGAAATGATGTTTCTTGTCAATATTTTTTAATTAGTTTCCAATGAGAAGGTGAAAATCTTATTTTTACTATAACAAAAATATTATCTTACTCTTTATTAAATTATAGGAAAAATTTGTTTTTAGTTCTTATAATTTCACTTTTTCTTGATTATAGTACCTGAAGTTTCATATTATCCAATTTAGTTCCTGCACTTTATTAAAAATGTATTTTTAGTCTTTTGCACATATTTTTCACATACAATGTTAATTTTGTTGGTTAGAATTGATTCTGAGACTCTTTTTTTTGTTTTTTTAAATTAATTACAATAACATATTTTTTTATAAAAAAATATTGAAATGTCTTCCCAAACACATCAAATCCTAATTTTCAAGTACTCGATTTCCCTCTTTGTTTTCACTTTCATTCTTCAATCATTCGTGTTGTAGATCTATGAATTGGTAAGATTTCTCATCGATATTTGTATGTAGAAGTTGAGGTTCGAAATCCACATTTTGTTCTTCACAACCAGACGAAAGGAATGTGTATGTGGGAAAAATTGTTGTTGTTGAAAGCGAGAACCAACAATAACTCATTCTCCAATCAAATTAACACCATATGTGAAGAATATGTGCAAAGAGACTAAAACATATTTTTAATAAAGTACATGAACCAAATTAAACCATATGAAATAAGGAATTAAAAACAAGAAAAAGCAAAATTACAGGACTAAAAGTATATTTATTTCTTAAATTATTTTTTGATAATTTTTTTTTATTTCTAATAACCTTATTTAAGTTTCCAATGACTAACCAAAAAATTTAACTCATTCCCCCTAAACATAATTTTTAGGATTTATGATTCTAAATCATGATTCTCGAATATAAAAAACAAAAAATTTCCTGCCAAACCTTCACTCAGAGAAGTTGAAATTTTTATTTTCCTTTTCACTTTCTAGCTTTGGCGTCATAAATAAAACAATACCTTAATTTCATTTTCATTTCGATAAGCTCACACCTTATCTATATAATATACTATACAAAAAGTTTTTCTCAGTGACAAAGAGTGAGAGTAACGGAGGCATGCTGATGACGATGGCGATGACGGCGTCGCAGTTGCGGTCCGGTTGGGGGTGGAGGCCGACGCCGAATCAGCAGCAGCAACGACGTCGTATGGTTCCGGTGGTGTGTTCCATCGCTATAGAGAACGCGAAGAACAAAGAGAGAGCGAAACTGAAGAAGCTCTTCGAAGAAGCGTACGAGAGGTGCCGCACTGCTCCCACCGAAGGCGTTTCCTTCACTCCCCAACAATTCACCGACGCTCTCGATAAGTACGACTTCAACGCTGAAATGGGCACCAAGGCACGTGTTACCCTTCCCTTCCTTTCACTCTCCAACTATTCAATTCAACTTTTGTGTACTATGCACTATTAGAGTGTTTTGTTTTGTGTTTACCTAGTTTTTACTATGTGCCAATTGTTAATTGATTGTGTATGAGTATGAAGAATACTTGTATGGTATCCTGGCAATTCTGTTCGAGCTGCGTAGGATAATATGGGCGGGCGGTAAGACTCTCTTTCCGAATATATAACGGAATTGCATACTCAACACTCGAATTTGGATTTTAAATTGTGGTACTAGTCGTCGTTTTCGTAGTAATCCTTATTATTGCAAAATTATGGACAAATGCAATTCATGTGAGTGTGACCAATTGTTGTTTCGTCGTAATTCATGATATTGTAGAAAAATTGTGGATAACTGCAGCTGATGTAGAGCAAGTGGTGGAGACCCTAAAAAACTTATAAAGGTTGAGGACTGTATTTTGGAACCTTGAGAGGGGGCTTGTAGTTGTAGCCTATACTATACGTAGCGTAGGTCATATTTGGATAAACTTCTCCATAAGCACAGGAGATATTTGGATAAACTTTTTCATAAACATGTGGGAGACAAAAAAAAAGGTAAAATGAATTGAGTTTGTAGCGTAAGCTAAAATTAACTCATGTACTTTAGCTTTTGTAGAATTTAAATGAGTGGTTCTATAAAAGTTAAGTGCATAAGTTGGTTTTAGCTTATGAGAGAAGCTCAATTCTTTTTAAATTCCTTATTTTCTTCTCCTATAAGTGTTCATGGAGAAGTCTATCCAAATAGGGAACTTGTACATTTTAGTTTACCCTCGTGTTTTGGGGTTTTTGAATGGATTAGTAATGGTTGCTGGTTGTGTTTTCAGGTTAAGGGCACTGTTTTTGCCACAGATAACAATGGAGCTTATGTTGACATTACTGCCAAGTCCACGGCCTACTTGCCTCTGCATGAGGCTTGCATCCACAGAATTAAGAATGTGGAAGAAGCAGGCATAATTCCTGGCATGAGAGAGGAATTTATGATCATTGATGAGAATCAAGCGGATGATACCTTGATCTTGAGTTTGAGGTCTATCCAATATGACATTGCGTGGGAACGCTGTAGACAACTTAAGGCTGAAGATGCTGTTGTCAAGGGTAAGGTGGGTTTTGTGAACTCAGAAACTTAATTCAGTTGAGATTTGGTAGGTTTGTGTTGATTTCAAAACTTATTTGTTATGGCATCAATTTGTGGTCATTTGTCAAGTAAAGACCACAAAGTAAAGCATAAGAAGAATTTTTTTTTTTTACCTTTGCAAGTTGGTTTATTTGTTCCTGAATTACATTAGCTGGTTCATCTACCTATCCATCTCTCTCTCCCCTGACTTATGCATGTTGTATGGCTGGTAGGTTGTTAATGCAAACAAAGGAGGTCTGGTGGCACAAGTGGAAGGCCTTAAGGGGTTTGTTCCATTTTCACAGATATCATCGGTTAGCTCTTTTGACATTTATGGACTAGCATGCATCAGATTCAAACTTGCCATGTGGCAAGAGCTCAACTTATTGGCATTAAGAAAAGTATAAGGGCTTTTAGTGGGAACAAGAATCAGATAAGGGTGACCTAATTGTGGGTTTTACCCAAGAATGTAAATCTCAAAGCATATATGCATTAGGAGTATAAGCAAGTTGAGCTGCGCTGATCACTTGAAGCTCAAGGTTGGCTTGCATAAAAATATGGTGCTCAAGGTTGGCTTAAAATTAAAACATAGGCTTGGCTTGTTTGAAAAATATGAAGTTTTTGTTTGGCTTGTTTCAGTGTTGTTAAATAGTGGCCATGGTGGAATGGCTTGGTGGATTTTTTGCCAACTGCCATAGACAGTTTGTGAAGGGAGGCCCGCCATAAGGCGCAATGGCGTGTGTATATGGCAAAATATTGGCCTTCTGCCATCCACCATTAATGTGTTTTTTAAGTTTATTAATTTAGTGTTTAAAAGACATTTTCATCTTAGAAGAAGAAATAGAAGTAAGAAGATAAAGAGAATATTTGAATATAAGAATTATGTAATGATAAGTTTTTAAAACTAGATTACAATTTATATCTCTTTTCTTTATAAAATTAACATTTTTTATATATATATGAGCTATTCTCGAGCCTTTCATGTCAAGCCTATAAAGCTTGAGCTAGGCTCATTTATATAACCAAGCCTAAAGTCAAAAGCTTGAACTTGTTTGCTTATTAAAATTAATGAGCTTGATCAAGCATTTAAAGAGTGGAATTTGAATAATTCACAAATAACTCAACTCATTTATACTCCTACACGCTATATATCATGCAACAATATGACAATCCCACAATAATTCTTTGGCAAGTATTGATGCCACAAACTTATAAATGTAAATCTTCCACTATTATCAATATTGAAATTGGATCATGCAATTTTACAAACAGTACTTAGCTACTTATATGCCTCAATAAGTTCATGTAGATTATTCTGGGTAAATATAAAGTTTCTTTTCATGTTCATTCTTCCGTCCCATTTGAGAAACTACAATTTCAGCTGCCAACTCAAACTGTTTCCCTTTTGCCTCTTTTCTTCTTAGAAATCAGCTGGAGAAGAACTTCTTGAGCAGGTGATTCCTTTTAAGTTTGTAGAGGTGGATGAGGAACAGTCTAGACTTGTTCTCAGTCACCGCAAAGCTGTGGCTGAGAGCCAAGGACAGCTAGGAATTGGATCAGTAGTCACTGGCTCTGTTCAAAGCATAAAACCATATGGTGCCTTCATTGACATTGGTGGAATCAGTGGCCTTCTTCATGTCAGTCAGATCAGTCATGACCGTATAACTGATATTGAAACTGTTCTTCAACCTGGTGATATTCTGAAGGTAACCCTTTGATAAGCTACATGAGTATTTGCTTGGAATCACAGATGTTGTGTGGAAATAAAATCTAATTTATTATTTGGTTAGGTGATGATCTTAAGTCATGACCGAGAGAGAGGACGGGTAAGTCTTTCCACAAAGAAGTTGGAACCCACGCCTGGTGACATGATTCGCAATCCAAAGCTTGTCTTTGAGAAGGTATAATTCAAAGAAAGGATAAGCCTTTTACCTACTAATGTAAATTATGATTGTAGCATAGAAGTAGCTTCATTTATCATGGTTTATTGGTTTATTTCCAGTTTTCCACTCCCTGCTTCTTTACTCTCTAGATTGATATCCTTGAAGAAAGACAAAATACTTTGTTCCTTCTGAGTCTCTGTTTTTAATCATCTACTTCAACCCTTTTTGTTATCATTATCAATACCATTTTTTGAAAGAGAATGCACACTTATATTTCGTAATCTGTTGTTATAGGCGGAGGAGATGGCTCAGACATTCAGACAGAGAATTGCTCAAGCAGAAGCTATGGCTCGTGCTGATATGCTTAGATTCCAGCCAGAGGTATTTATTTGTTGATTATTTGTTCAAAATCTCGACTCAATAAAAATGAAGCAACACAGGATTAAAGGTGACTAAAATACAAATGGCATAAAAAAAAGTCACTTCTTGCTGCTGCTGACAAAAAATATTGCAGATTCTGAAATAACAAGATTTAAATGATTTTGGGGGACCTGTTTTAGTGGATGGCATACAAAGATTTATATGCATTTTCATTTCTGATGATCTTAAGTTGGGATACAAGTAGTTTTGATATTTTGGACTCTTGACTAACTGACTCATTTTGCTGACTTGAGATATATGTATATATTCTTGCTTCCAACTATTGACAGTTTCATCTTTGGGTTGGATATTTTTCTTTAGTCGCCTTATAGCATTCGTGCATACTGAGATATATATTATTTGCTCTATTTGATGAACCTATTTTTCCCCCATCCTTTCGTTTCAGAGTGGATTAACTCTCAACGGTGAAGGAATCTTAGGACCACTAGCTTCAGACTTGCCTCCAGAGGGAGTGGATCTGAGTGAGGTACCCCCAGCTGAAGATTCGTGATTGAGAATTGAGAACTCAGAACTGAGCCTCTTTTCCTCCCCTCCCCTTTTATTTATTTTTTCTTTCTTTTATCTATTTTTTCTTTTTACACCTTGCTCCAAATATTGTTGT
>PYAF01001252.1:1152505-1176984 GCA_007407185.1 Glycine tomentella | reverse complement strand
CCCCCCCCCCCCCCCCCCCCCCCCTAATATTGTTGTAGAAAGATGAACTAATGTAGCGGTTCTTTTTAGCAACTCAGTTTTGTAGTAAAGGCAATTGTAGAACTCTTCATTTTCTGTCCAAATTATTGTGAGAGGTTGTCCTGTTATCTTTAGTCAGATTGACAATAGTGAAACCAGTTCAAAACCAGATTTACATATTTATGTCTCTGATAACTTTATCATTTATCATAACTGCTAGCAACCTAATCTGTTACAGAAATTAGCCAATATCACATTTGCCTCCTTCATTCTGATTCTAAAGTGAAGTTATCATGCAAGCAAGCAGCAACAAGGTGAATACTTTAAAACCACTGGAATAATGATAAGTTGAAAAGATAGACACAAGGCAGCCACGTTCATATGGCAAAAGTAGAAACTCGTGATTCATTATAATTCTTTTTACATTTCATGTTAGTAGATCGTGCGCATTAACTCAATAAAATGAGGGCACATTCTGAAATGACAACGTATTACTGGTTTACAAGGAGCTGTTGAGAGAGCATACACTAGTGGATATTAGGCTTAACTATACATTATAGTAATTTTAGTTTGAATTGTTTGTAATTTTAATATTTTAGTAAGATCTTTTTAGTCAATTAAGTTTCTCTATTTTTAAAATTAAGTAAATCTGGTCCTTCGGTTAATCTTCTACAAATTTTAAATTCTTAATTTTTTTTTATTCAAATATTTGCTATATATATGAAGTATTTTATATTTCTAAAATTTTCAAAGTGAGAAATTTAGAAAAATATTGATAAATTTAAAGGATATAACAGAATGAGGTTAGAGTTTGAAGAGAAAATTTAAGACGATTTTAGTTTGGGTAAAATTTGATATTTTTGTAATTTAAATAGAATGTGATTTAAGGAGTGAAGTTTTAGAGTAGAAAATAAAAATTCGAAAGTTTTTATGTAGAAGAAAGCCGAAAGAGGTAAAATATCCTCAATTTTGAAAATGAGAAATTTAATTGACTAAAAAAAACTTGAAAGAACAAAAGTACACCATTGCATGCTTAAATAATTCATTTTACTAGTTAGAAAAGGACTACTCTTCAGTGTCATTTATTAGTCTTTCAAACTATAACGTATTATATCGGGCGAATTCTAATATGAAATACTTTATTTTGGGTACACTACTAAAGTAATAGTTATGATCATTGGATATATTAATATTATAATGAATAGTATAGATTATTTACCGTCCTTCTTTGCTCCCACCGTCCTCCTTCGCCCGCACCATCGTCAGAAAATTTTCAGAAAATTTTTGCCTTTGCAATCTGAACTTCTTAATCTCAAATTTTGAACAAATTTTAGATTTTGAACAAATTACATAAGATCAAAAGAAAAACAAATTTCAGCGCAACAAACAGGGAGATTGACTTGACGAGTGGGGTCCAATGCGTGGGTGCGGTTGCAATCGGCAATTGACTTGACGATTCGCCTGGCGGAACGGTGTGCGATGCATGTAGCATTTGGCGAGGAAGCTCTATGGCGCACTGCATCGACAATTTATGAGAAGTGGCAGATGGCCTCAGAGTAGAAACCGCGTCAAGGGCGGTGAGTGTGGCAACACGACGGCGGAGGAGGAACTTAATGTGGTCGAGGAGTTGGACCACGCTCTCAGAGTCCGCGAACGACGAAGTGCAACAAGCGTCGGAAAATGCTTTTTTATTTTTTAAATAAAAACTATTTTTTTTATCCCGTAAGCAACCTCTTATCATGGCTAATTTTCCTCCCTCAAGGATAGTTTTAAACTACATAGTAGAATTCACCATTATATCGTATTTACTAATATTCCATTAATAAAAACACTTCTTTGTATATTTACTTGTTTATAGAGACAAAGGCTATGGTGGACTAGTTTTACAAATGATTTCTGTGGACCACTTTTAGACATTGTTGGATTTATCAAATGCACATAGTAATTCAGTGCACCGTCAGCACCATATATGTATATATATATTTTTATTTTTTTTCTTATCCTTTTTCTCTCTCCCAACAAAGGCAACTTCAACCACATCATAGTGCTTCCAACATTACAAACAATAATTAAGAAATACATTGTTTCAAACATCACAAACAAAAAAAGCCCCACAAAGAACTACTAAATCCGATCACATTTTCAGAAAGAATGATTAAAAAAAGAGAAGCTCATAAAAAAAAATACAAATGCCTTCTTCGATCTCACACTTCAACCTCGCTGTACGAATTTTTTTCTTTCACTAGTTGGAGTGCAAGCGACGCTGCGATCAAATCACGGAACTGCGAAATCGAAAGGGAATCTAAAAAAAGTTGATTCGCACTAATTCTACACCGATGGAAAATAAAGTGCGAGATTCAAGGGCATCGTAAGTGAATCTGCCAGCGAAACAAAGAATCTCCAATGAAAGGAAAACGCGCCTTGCAATTATTGTGAAGAGTAGTAAGAAAAGGGTTCAGAAACGAAAAAGAGCCGATGAGAGAATGGAAAAGGAGAAAAGAAAAGGTGATGCAGCCACCAGAAATCGCCTCCGACAGCAGCGCTCGGCGGAGACGGCCCGTGGAGGAAGTTGGGAAAGAGATCTGATATGTAAGATATAGGATATGTTTGGATAAACTTCTTTAGAAATACTTCTAAAAGAAGAAAATAAGAAGAAAATAAGGAAAAAAATGAGATGAACTTTTCCATAAACAAAAATAAGCTCTTTATTAACTAATTTTTAGAAACTCACCAATATACCTTATCTAAAAGATGAAATAACATTTACAAATGAGTTGATAAAAAATTCATTTTAACTTATGAAAAAGCTTATTCCATTTTTTTTCTTTTAGAATTGTTTCTAGAGAACCTTACATCCAAACAGGTTCCTAGTATACTACCGTGAACCTAAAATGAATCCAAGGGATATAAAAAGTGATCCACCGTAAATCACCTATAAAGGTAATCCACGCTAGACGTGGTCGTTTTCAGAATAGAAAAAGAAATAAAGAAAAAAACAACCTTCCATTGTTTCAAAAATTTTATTCTGAAAACAATCGAACAGCAAACGGTTTTAGAAACTAATTATTTAGGCTAATTAAACAAATTGTTTATAAATTATGATATATCTCCTCTGACTAAAAAATATCCTGTGACATAGTCTTTTGACAGTAAATAGCAGAAAACCAAAAATATCCAAGCCAGCAGAACTGAACGGTGGAAAACTTCTCTACAGTGTTTGATCTGAAAAGGATAATAGGATATAAAACATAAAAAATTCTTAACTCTCGCTAAAGAAAAGAAAGAAAACAAAACAAAACAAAACTTCACCTGAGTAAATCCTACACGGGGTTGGGGTTTTAGGATCCAGGTTTCAGGATTAGAAAGAAAACTGCAGGGACATGAAGTTTTAGTCCTGGTTATAATATTAATAGAGAACAAAAGCAGAACTAGAGTTGCAGAGGACGGACATAGGATTAAAACTGTATGAGGTGCAGTTAGTCTTCAAACTGTAGAAGATGGATCCATGTGTTGTGTTGGCTAACTCTCTTGTTTGCTGCTTTTCTTGCCTTTCTTTTGTTTTTGCTTCAATTGCGTAAGGCCAGCTGCTGATATCTTCACATTACCAACAATTGCAGCAACTAGCTCTGGATCTGTACAGGCTTTCATCAACTCCTTCTCCCGGATTGTTGCTTCTGACATGTGGCTGAATAGGTTCATTGCAGTTTTTGCAGCTATATAATAAATGGAAAAGAGAAAAAATTATGGTAATGTATTGAAATAAAATATCAATAACTCAAGAATCTATATGAAGATTCTAGTTATCAATTATGAAAGAACAAACAAATTAAAAAATAGTTTTCCAAGACTTCGTTCTACCAGGTACTACTAGTCATCAATAAAAAAATAAGAAACGAGGTAAAATTAAATAATAATAATTAAAAAAAAAAAAAAAAAAACCTTTCCCTTTCTTGGCCGGTCCAGGAATTATCTTCACCCGATATTTGTAAGACTGAACTGCACTGTAAGGACCACAGACAGGAACAGCATATAAGAGAATGTCATTAGGAAGTGGATTCCCTGTCAAGTAATCTACGTCATTTAATTTTTCTTTCTCCTCTTCTCCTATTTCATTAATATCATCTTCTTCCATTGCCACCCTATCTGCTAGGGAAGTGTCAATAGCAGTTGTTTTGGGATTTTCTTCAGCTTCACCAATTGCGTTCCTATGCAAAAGATCATCTGGTTGATCCTTACAATCCCGAGATAAGTGACCTGCCTTCTTACACTTGTAACATATTTTTGGAGCATCAGAAGGTATTTTTGGAGTGTCAGAAGGACCTGCCAAATCAACATTAACATTATAATACGATAAGCAAGATATCAAATTAAACAATTGCAATACTTGGCATATAAATATGTTGTGTCTAATTTACAGTGAAGTTTAGATCTCAGTAATCGGGTAACAGATACGAGGTAGTGACACATTGAATTACAAAACATGCCCACCAGTCCACCACTGGGCAAAGAACCAAGCAGGGTCACTACTCAACCCTTTTAAGTGGGCCAAAGACTCTAGTACATGAACCAAATAGTTAAACTTGGTAAAGAACTTCCTAGAAGCTGCCTCATGCACAGTCAACTTGTTTGGTTCATAAACTCCGTCAATCAAATCATAAAATAAAAAAAAGATAAAAACATTATACAAACTAATATATATTACCATAAACAAATTTATATAGTATAATATGAATGTTTAAGAACCTATTAATGAAATGCATGATCCAGCTCAACTCAAATTGGCTCATATATCTATATGATTTCAGCTAAGCCAATCAGAACAGTTACAATTTCTATTTGAGCCAAGCTCAATCCAAACAAATTGGTTCACATAAAATCAAGCTGAGTTTTAAGGCAATCCAATTGTAATCAAGTTGAGAACAAGCTTGGTCAACTCAATTTCAGCAACACTGATGATGAAACTATAGAAAGGCTTACCACTGCCAGGTTTTTTCCCTTTGTCCAATGCATCATTTTCAGATGATGTCTCTTCCTTCTTGATTGATTTTCCAGAAGACTACAATACCACAAAAAAACCAGCTTTAGAGTTAAATCATGGTGGAGTCTGGAAAACAGAATATGCAATAATTACATGGGAGGTAGTAAAATGTGCTTGAAAATTTCCATTATGGGATCTTGTGTACTTTCTCCTAAACTGATTTCTTAAAAAGATTTTTTAGGAAAAGATTACAGCATTAATTAAATTTAACATCTGTGGACTCATCTTAACAAGGTATGTGATATGTATCCCAGACACATGGTGCCTACAATTTTGAAAATATGTTGCATGTATCTTGCATAAGGAAAAAAGGAAAAAACATATCAATTATTTCTGTGGTCTGTGGATAGAAATGAAAGGACATGTAAGCTACTGAACTCACAGCCAACAATGTCATTCGGATGCTCCTTTCTTCCTCGTCCTGGTCAGCATACTTCTCCTTTATCTTCTTAAGTTTTGCCTTCTGTCCACGAGTGATTTTTTGACCACCACCTTTTTTCAAATTTTGATCTTCTTTCACTGGTAGATTAGCAGAAATATCTTTTAGCTTTGATTCAGCCTTTCCATGTTCAACATTCAAATCTTCTTCTCCAGGTTTCTGTTCTTTTTTAAGCTTTCGTCTCTCAGCTTTTGATATATAAGGTTTATCCCTTACTGCAGTTTTGCTTTGTTCAAAATGTTGTTCAGTGTCTAAATCAATTTGAGACTTCTCAATTCCATATTTTTTACTTGATTTAGCAACAGGTCCAAGTTCCAGAGCTTGATCAAGAAGTTCCTCAAGCTGAGGGGTGACAGATGCTAAGCCATTTCCACCAACATCTGATAATATCTCCCTATCAACCATATTCAATGTACTTGTCTCTTTCGCAGGAAAATCCTGTGAAATTGCAGTTTCGGCATTGGTAGTAGGCAAACTAGTTTGGGATGCATCTGCAGGGAAGTCTTCTGGTAGGGGTTTGTGTGAACATGCTGACAAATTACCATTCCTTTCCAAGTCAGTGGCAGGTTTTATATCAGTGACATCCTTCTCAGACTCTGAATCAGATTTATCTTCAAGAGGACCAGTTTCTTCATAATCATCTGCTGCTTCCTCCTCTCCTCTTACTCTTCTTTCATTTAAATGAGATCCCAAGGAACTCTCATCCAAGCGAAATAGTAGGCCAAAACCCATGATAAGAGGGTGTGGTGGAAGAAAATTTTTCTTTCCACGGATCATGAAACTCCCTACTGTCAGATACTCGCCTGTAGGAGCAGTTTTACTAACCTGATGAGGATAAACCCACCAGGCACTAGTAACAATTTTCGAATCCCATGCCTGGCTATGGCAGACCTACATTCCAAAATGATGTGGAAGTGGTAATGGTTAACATTTGGTTTAGTTGATGACCAAGAAGTAAATTTACATAACATAGTAGGGAAGGTGTTAAACACATACCGTGAAACATCCAGCTTGGTTTAGGGTCAGAGGAGGAACTGGTTGTGCAGGCTTGTGATTCTTGATAACTGTACTAGAAGCTCCATGCAGATCAGCATGTATATATCTATTATATAAACAAAATAGCAAAATGAGAGAATCAGAAATCAAACCATACTTCAAACAGAAAAAAGTTGGCACATTTTAAAGTAGAATATAATCATTTTTATTTCTGAATTCTGGTTAGAGATCACAGATTTTCCATGCGCTTTAAGTTGCTGCTGAGAATATCAATATACATTAGTTCATTTATTAGAAATGACATAACCATAGCCAATGAAGATATCATAACTACCGGTATAAAGTGAAATGTAGAAAACAAGTCTAACCAAGGAATAAAGCGCCCTCCTATGAAAAATGGAAAGAGACAGAGCTGATGCAGCAGATGCACATGAGGAAAACCAGTATATTTTTTAAAGTGCATTTAAAAATGGAAGTTTCTGACTCTAACAAAAGGAAGTTTCTCAAGATTTTCTCCATTGTTTGCAACATTGACAGCGATCTGAGACCTTGTCAAAAATATTCTTAATCAAGTATATAGTAAGTTTGGGTTAAATATAAAGTTCTTCCACAAAGACATACAAGTTAACATGTTCTTCGAATAATATTGACATTTGTTAACAGTTCGGTGTGAATCATTCAAAAGAAGATAGCATCTGAATCATATTTATTTTCACCATTACTCAAAAACATTTTTTCATCAACATTTAAGCTTTAGCCTTAAGGAGCTAGGAATCTAGGAGTGTAATATAACAAGAAATACTCACAGATCTCCTTTTGACATATAACGCTTCACTATCATCTCATTTTGCTGTGCATCACGTCCACTGATAACCAAATAGTTCTCACTGCTAATGAACCAATTAAATTTCTCAAACCAGTGGACTTTACGCATATGTGAGATTGAGGCAACAGTTTTTTCCTGGAAATAAATTTGATAAAAAATAAAAAAGAGAAAATTACAAACAATTAATTAGTAGTTAAATAAAGCAATCAAAAATGGACAAATCAGACTAAGAGCTTGCATATCAATATGTTATATTATATATACATCAAGTGCTGAAATGCCTATTTTTAATTTCTTGTTGGGAGAGAAGAAGCAAAAGGTTAAGGTTTAAAATGAGGTATTCTCCAACAATAACAAGAAATGATCAAAGGAAATCAAACCACAACCCCTTGAAAATAACCTTCGGCCAAATATCATAAAGAAGCCAAAATGACAATTCCTATAAAACCATAAGCATGACGTATCTTTCATTAAAATTTAAGAAAAATCACATTTTTTTAAAAGAAAACAAAAAACAAAATAGCTTCATTAGAGCAGAGAAAGGAAAGTGTGGAAGCAGTTATAAGAAATTTGCCTACAAAAAATCCAGAAGAAACATACAGGGTAAATTTTTTTTACAGGCAATTAAGAATGAGAGGAATTCCAAGATAACTATTACGATCTAGTAATGGCATATTTCTAAACGTGAGTGCAAACTGAAACTTTATGTCCTACCACAAATGCAAACCCAGTTAAGTAACCGATTTATAATGCATATGATATATAAAATGGTAATGATCCAATAAACTTCTTAGAAATTGAAATGAGGTAAACTCTGCAAAACTAATTCTGTTTCTTAATTCTTCCCATAATCACAGACCGCACATTTACTTTTTTCTAAGTTTCTTCTACAATTTATGGGATAGCAATCTAATAACTACATATCAATTTGCAATATAGATTAAAGATTCACAAATACAATTTCTAACCACCTGATTAAGCTGTAGGCGAGTCTTTCTCTCTGCAGCTTTAAAAGCCTTTTCATGGGCAGTTACAGTTTTTTCCTGTTTGCTCTCCTGCTTTTTCTTCTGTTCATACCACCTCCGAGCATTGGCATGTGCTGAGAGAGCTAAATCAACTTCAACCTTGAACATAAACATACTATAGTTACTAATGTTAAACATTCAATGGGAAAACATAAAAAATCCACATGTATAAAAATATACAGAAAATCAGCGATGATAGTGACAATGGCAAGATAATAAGTTAATGAAAAATTGATAATAAAGACCATAGTTGTGAAACTCAGTCTGATCATTGACCCGGTCGAGGTAGTGGGTCAGTGGTCCAACCGGTGGGCTAGTAATTAGCCCAGTTTGACCCGGGATATATTAAAAATTCAAAATTTTATGTATCTATTATATGTAAGTATGGCCTGGTTAAGCCACCGGATACCGAGCCGGACCGGGTTCAATAACACTGATAAAGACTTATTGACATAGAACAACCTATAAGAGAAGGATATAAGTAAACATCAATGACATCTTTGGTTGAAAATCATATAACAATGGCAGACAGTTTAAGAAACACAAAACTATACATGAGTCTTCTTATGCAACAACTTACATATCTTCAAGAATTAGTAGGCTGAATAAATCAGTCAGAAGACAAACAACTTAAATGTATTAGGTAGCATAACAGAAGATCAAGGGAAAAGTTTTAAACATAACCATGTCAATTTTGTGGCAATGGCAGCATATGCTACACTTCAGTGCACTTTGTTGGAGCATGACTCTTGTTTTTAAGGAGGTTTTAATTATGGATCAGATAGCTTTACTCCATTGGTTTTCTTCTTCTTTTTTCTTGGTTTTTCTTTTCAGTTCTTAAGGAGGATTCATTATCCTCCCTACTCTTTGTATTTTTTCAGTCTTAATGAATTTATTCTTTTATCCAATAAATAAAAAATAAAAACCTTATCCACAGGGAGTGTCTTCTCATCATCATCCATGTCATCAAGATTGTTGCTTAACAGTAAAGTCATGCAGTTCCTGTCGAGATGAAGCTTGTCAATGAGACCAGCTACCGGGTTTCCAGCTTTCTTTTCTTCCTTCACCATCCGAGCAAGGTCATCCCAGTTCATACCCTTTGCAAGAGCTACACGAACAGCTAATATAGCAGCATCCACATCTTCCAAGTTATATTCTATCAATTCTGCCATCTTAACACAGTGATCAGCTTCTTTCCTCAAAGCATGAACTCGATTTTCCTACACAGCAGAAATGAGATAAATTATGCTGACTATCAGATGTTTCAAATATTTTTTGAAGTTATATTTGTGTCCTGTGTTACTACATTCAATCATAAATGATTGTTTTAATTTATAGATTGAAGCCAGTACTCAAAACATACATGCATCTGGTTAAAATTCACCCTCTAATGAATCTGAAAGAGATTAAGAGAATAAGGAATTTAGAGCTAGTTTGGTTCAGAACACATGTTTTATCTTCATTGCTATCATGTTATTAATGAAAATAAGATATGAAAACATAAAACATTTTATGAAACCAAACAGATCCTTGTTTTCTTGTCCCTCTCTAGCAAGAGAAATACAATTTCGAGTAGCATAACCCAAACCAAACTGCTATATTTGGCAAAATGCAAGAGATAGATATAATAAAGGAATTAGGAAGCACAGATACAACAAGAGACATGGAAATAAAGTTAGACTTCCAAAGAGCCTAAGACATTAATGTATTTCATGTATTATTTATTGAACTCAGAAAAATAACTCATAATTAAGGATATTTTTGTGAAAAAATAATTAATGTAAGAGATATTATGAATTGGGTCTTATGAAGAAGACCGAGCATCACTTCTAATTTGGGTCTTATAAAAAGCCCAAATCATGAGTATTTTTGAGTGCCCAAACCATGAGCTTAAATTCTCTCCTTTAAATTAATGCCAAATTTAAACAAGCTCTTTGTTGTTTCATCGCAACAGACAACAGAAAATCCATACAAATTTGAAGGTTACAAATTACACAACTTCTGCAACCTTGAGAGGATCCTAAAACTAGTAAGTTTAATAATGAAAGGTACCTGATCAGAAATAAGCAGAGGCATGCTTCATTATAAAATCAATAAGAATGTGATGTTATTGGAATTGGACTGAACATTCAGTGTAACAGCATACAAATTGATGACATGCTAATAATTTAAAAAAATAAAAATACCAAAGTATGATCCAGAACGAGATATTCCAGAAACAATAGTGTGCAACATGGTTCAGCTGACTTTCCAGAAGTGTGTTAGTTTAGACAACAGGGCAAGAGCAACAACCTGATCCTGGCGAATCTTATTAAGTTTCTGAGAAGCTGAGTTTTCTTTGGCTTTCTGCTGTTGTTCAGATCTTTGGCTCTCAATTTTGCTATAGAACTCATCCAATGCTGCATCAAATGTCTCAAACTTTGTATAATCCCTTGACTTAAACTGGTTGAGTAAGATGGGGCAGAACTCATCATACATCTGTATCAAAAGACACAGGTGTTTAAACACTAAATTCCACAAAACCATCTGATTAAGCAGTTTGTTTTTTCCATTGTGTCACCCATATTTACAATACCACTGAAACTGTAGAAAAATAGAATACCTGGCTAACACTTCCTGGTTGAGATATGGAAGAATCCTTCCCCAGATTTTTGTTCTGCATCAAAATGTATCCTTCAGGGACTAATTCACCTGAAATAACATCCTGCATCCAGTCTTCAAACCTCACAACAGCTTGGACCAGTGCCTGAACAGTAGCATCATCCCACGTTCTATCTTTGGGAACTTTTGTACTGGGGATTAGGCCAGCATCTAATAGTATATGTTCAGAAAGTGCAGGTCCATAACCAAGGGCCTCCCCAAGGACAATTTTCAATGTGGCAGATGACTTCCCACCTTTGTGGGTTCCCTGCTTCTCTTTTGCTACATTAGATGCATTACTTCCATTTCCATTGGCCTTAACAGCCTCATCATTATCATCTTCCTTGGAAGACACTAGGGATGTCCGCAACTTTTCAATAGTAGTTCGCTCAAAAACTCTACAACTTTCCACAGGATAACGATGGCGTGACATAATTGCAAGCCCTTTATCATCATCCCTGTCATTTACAAAATTGCAACCATTCCACTAATCACAAAGACATTCTTAAAATCCCAAAAATATAAAACAAAATAAGCAGATAACCCATGCCCCAAGAACATTAATAAAAAAGTACAAGCAAATGCATTCTGAAAATAAAGTAAAACACTTTTAATTAATCAGTCCCATTTTCAAAAGCAAGGTCCGGCATAACATTCAACATAACATGCCAAGCCAATTAGCTCAACTAGGAATGACATAAAAAATTCAAATATAAAAATGTGCTACATACAACAGTCTCTCGGTTCTCCATAAGTACACTTATTTTCACTCTTAACAAGAGATGCAGATATAATCTAGTGAAAACATACGCCACTCGCATGCAAATTTTAAGTTGCACGCTCATATGTTATACCACAGTGTAGACATAGGCAACAAATAGGAATTAAAGAGCAGAAGAGAGACATAGTAAGAACCTGTGAGACCGTAGCAGAGTCATGACAGTAAAAGTAGAATCTGTGAGGAGGATGTTCCCCTGAGCATACAGCTCCAATATGACATAGTTTGCATTCTCCCCAAGTCCAAATTGAAAGAGAATAATCTGTCACAGTTTTCATAAACAAACAAAATTAAGAATTTTCAATTTTTTGGGGGGGAAAGAAATAAACAAAGGGTGATGGATATACTATACTATACTATACCCGATCGTACCCAAGTTGGCGCACATCCTCGAGCCTTCTGGTTCGAATGTGCTTCCTCAATTTGAGAGTGAAACCAGAGGGCGTGTTGCTCTTGTCACGCATGTAGAGAGTAGTGTGCAATCTCACGCCACTTTCCATCAGCAGCAGAACCTTCTCGCTCTCCCCGGATTCGGAAACTCCACTGCTGTTCATAAGCTTGAACACGTAGGTCTGCACAAAGCGGAAAATGAATTGAATTGGGGAAAGAGAGTGAAAGAATGAATAGTAGAAAAAGGAATGAAGAGTACCTTGGGAGAAAGATCGTAGACGTTGGAGCATCGCATTCCGATGAGGCGGCGGAGGCATTTGACCTCGGCGGCGACATCGGCGGTGTTCATGCGAACCTTCACCATTTTTCTGTTAGGGTTAGGTTAATTATTACCGCTGTTTTGGTTTGAGAGATTATTACTATGAAATGAAGGAGAGAATCAACAGAATGGATTCTCCCCTAATTCTATACAATATTCTCGATTTATGCTTGCTTGGTTACAGAGGTTGAAAAAGAAAAGTAGTATTACGATTCTCGTTTCAGAAGGAAGGAAGACCAATCTTCTCTTCTCTGTGTTGCTTGCGTTGCGAGGAGAGGAAAAGAAAATGATTATGGAGAGGAGAGAGGAGAATTTTAGGTTGTATTGAAATTGAATTCAATTAAGATTTTAGAGAATTTTAATAGATAACTTTTTCTATAAGGTATAGTAACCAAAAATTCAATAAGTGATTAAGTTTAAGAATTAAAAAAAAAAGTTATTCAGTTGTTAAGTTTACATATTAAATTAAATAAATTATTAATTTTTAAAATTAATAAATTAGTTAATTAATAATATGTTAACAAATTAGTGTTATAGTTTATCTAATTTTTTTATATGACAATTGGATTTAGATATGTCATTTAGGTATATACAAATTAATTGAGATAATTTAATAATAAGATGAGTTTGTTCCATTCTTTATAATTATTATATTTTAATTTTTATCTTTCATAAATTAATTTGTCATTGTCTTACACTCTAAAATACTAAAATGAGTATTCATTCTAAAGAATTAAAAAAAAAAACAACTTTTTTAAGGCAAAAAGTATCATATCTTGGACAAAAAAAATTATTAATATAAGTGATACTCGATTCAATCTCTTTAAATATATATATCTTAGTCTCAATCTCTTATATTTTTTGTTATCCCACTTTGCATTTGATTTTTTAACTCTTCATGTTATACACTTCTTGGATAGTTATATTTTTATGTTCCACATTTTCAAAAGACAAATTAAGATTTTCGAGATTATTTTGAGCTTTCACAAACTCATGTCAAAAACAGATTGAAGAGTGATTTGGAGTTGTCAAATTTCATTAATGGTTTTTCTATCCTTCATGATAAAGTTCTAATAATGTTTGGTTATTCATTAATTGCACATCCTCAACGTCTTCATAGGTGATGTGCAAAGCATACTACATTTTTGTTATTATCTTTAGGCTGCTACAAAACTTGTTGTACACAAGTCTGGTTAAAACACAACTTAGAGTATACCTATCTTTGTTGTTTGAAAAAAAAAGTTGATTTTCTTGAGTTCACTCAGTTTATGATCTTGTGTAATAATGTGTTAGTGTTAGTATTGAGTTGACTTGATGTACATCTTTATGAGATCTCTCCAATATTCATAATCTATTCCAATAAAAAAATTTCAAATTTTTTTGCAAGATGCATTGTTGTCTATAAGCTAAATATGCTAAAAGAGAGTTTGATGAATTGAATGCAAATAGTTTCACAATGACTATTTTAGAAAGACAACTGTTTGAAACACAACTAAAATAGATAAAGTCAAACTTTAAAGTAATAAAAAACACAAATAACTTTTATATTAATTCATCTTTTATCTAAGATTACATTCTTTTTTGGGCTAATCCATCAAATTTCACTATCTTATCCAAAGATACAAGTATTATTTCTCTAGTCACCTATGACTCACACCCAAGCAATTTTACTTGCCTCTTCAAGCAAAGCAACCATGCATTATTTGAAACAAAGTCTCTTCAAGCTCCAACCAATGACAAATATTTGATAAGGGTAAGGGCTCACAAACTGAATTGTCTTGCAAACGAACTTATAATTTTATGTTCAAGTCTAAACTCTCAAGATATACAAATAATTTGAGAACTTGAAGTCCTAGAGTAAATTACAAATAGTTTGTACACAAGGAAAACTTGTCTGTGCAATTTATTTTCTTTTCTTGCTTCAAACTTAACTTTTCATATTTATTATAGATTACTCCACGATAATAGTCATTCTAAGTTACAAAGTCATCGTCTTCATTTATTTTAATTTGTAGAGAAATTCATTCATTTTTTCTCTCTTAACAGTACTTCTAGAAAAATTAACTTAGAAAAAATGATCCTAGACATTTATAGACTAAATTAACTTAGAAACACTCATTACTCATTGAGAAAATCTATCACTAATTTCCAAAGTAACAGTGTTACAAACCCCTCACCCCTAGTTCTAATGTGAGGACGACAGTGTTAGAATATCTTAGATATTTGTGGTAGTATATCACATATTAATATGGGATACTAGGATCAATTTGGAGGAATGTTCAGAAGTTGAATTGTTTGGACAGTCCAGACAAAATTCCACCCGTGATCCGATTATTCTAAGAATTCTGAAGTAAAAAATATCTAAGATATCTATACAGTATAAAAACTACATTTTCCTAACCTATTCCTTGCTTCTCCTTGCTTCGCAGGTTCGGTTCTGCTTCTCCCTGCTTCGGTCTCCTTTTTCCCAGCTTCGGTCCACTACCACACCTCTCAGCCAATTCCAAACCTCTGTTGGGACCCTCCCTCAGCTTTGTTCTCTGCAGCTCTCAACAACTCTCTGAAGCTATCATCATTTCCTCTCAACAACTCTCTCACGAAAACACCCAACCCCACACTTGCTTCCTTCTTCATCTTCTGCTATGTTTTGATTTTTCCTTGATCTTGCTCTTTCTCCATCTTCTCCTCTCTTTTTCTTTTTTACATTGAAGCTAATGGAGGCTGAAAAGCCATAGCTTTCTCATCGTGATATTCTCTCCTCTGCTCCCTTCCATTCTTTTTCTCCATTCTCCTTTTGCTTTTAACTCATTTCTCTTTTATCGGCAATTTTTAGGAATTCATTTTCATCTTTCATCGATGGGTTCTTCGTTTTGGCCCTTCACATTTTTGTGGCTACAGGTAATTCTTCTTCTTCTTTTTCTTTCGTACTCTCTTTCTTTTTTTTTATGAAGCCTCCTTGGCTGTGATATTTTTTTATGAATATATTGTTCTTTTAAAATGGGATTGTGTATATATTGTTTTATACTCATTTCCACTATCGGTGCTCATACTTTGTGTATATATTGTTTTATACATTGAACATATTGCTTTTTTATGCACATAACCTGTTTGTAGAAATTTCTTGATGAAGACAAATACAATTTTTGTTGTTATTGTTGCTGCCATTGAGTTTTCTACTATCCAGCTTAATGTTTCATTAATATTATTTTCCAGCTTCGTATGTTGTTTTGCTACTAGATCCTAATCTTGCAGATTTTACTTGAATGGCCGAGGTCTGAGGTGGAGCGGCCAAGTTTATAAACATGGTGGCCGGGTTGGTTTCCATGGAACATGGGTGGCTCAATGGTATGGTTGTCCGGGTACGCCGCTGGTGAGGTATAAACCGTGGTCTGGGTTTATGGTTTCATGTTGGCCGGTTTCCTGGATGACCAAGCTCATGGATTTCGACGCCGAGCTGATGCCGAGCTCATGCGAGGCCGAGCTCATGGATTTCCGACGCCGAGCTCACGCCGAGCTCATGCGAGGCCGAGCTCATGTATTGCCGACGCCGAGCTCATGGTTCATGCCGTGTTCATGATTCATGGTGGTCGGGTTCATAGAGTGCCGAGCTCATGGAGGTCGGGTTCATAGAGTGCCAACTGCCAAGCTCATGGAAGGTCGGATATGTGCAGTCCGACATGGATGCAGGTGGATTCTCAGCCATGACGTAATAGGCATGACTGGGTTGGTTGAATGATGACTAAGTTGAATATATCAGCAGCTGAAAGGTGATGCCGAGCTGCAGGTAAACTATTTGGCCGGGCTTATGGTATCCGGGGATGACCCAGAAGGTCTACATGATGGCCGAGAAGGGTTGACTGGTGGTTAAGAGTGGCCATTGATGTATAGGTACGGTCTTGTGTGTTCATGGTTTAGGGTATGGCTGGACTTTAAAGTTCACCGAAAACGAAGTGGATTGCGGAGGTTTAAAGATGCTACTGTGTAAATAGTGTGTAATAAGGCAAGTGTAGGTGGCCGAGGTAGTTATGGCCGGACTTGCCAAGTTCTGTATTCTTAATTCCTGGAAAATGCAGAAAAACTGAAGTTAATTTGTACCTGTACAAAACTAAGATAAGAAAGATATTATGCTTCATCCATAAAGCAAGGTTTTAAACTATTCTTAATTTGTACCTGTACAAAACTAAAATCTATTTAATATTACTGTTGAATAATTTGTAACTGTACAAAACTAAAATCATCAGTAAGAATTCTTCATTATAAAATTTACAGAATATGAAGGACTGATATATTTTAAGGATAAGATTGAGGTGTATCGTCCTAACTTGTTTTCGAAAGGAACCGCATGTATATATATATTTGCCGAGATGACTAGATGCTTTGAGGTGTAAGGATATCTGGAAGTCCCAAAGTACGGGGTGCCAAGATAGCCTTTTGAACCAGAAGTGCAGACGCTATGGTCATAGTCGGAGCTGCCTAGAGGTCGAGATATGTTCCCGGCATACCATAGCCGGATTTTTATGTTTGCCCAGCTGGGGTACATTGTACGGGATTTATAATTGGGATTTACAAGGTACTGGATATGATGCCGAGGTAGGATTAGCCTAAAATGTTGAGGTGCCGAGGTAAATGGATACTCCGGCGAGGTCGAAGTACGTGTACTGTGATTGGCCGAGGTGCAGATATGGTGACCGCGGTGCATATATTGGGAACAGCCAAGATCCGAGGTTCATGCATGGTGAGTGGCCGAGGTCCGAGGTACATGCATGGTGAGTGGCCAAGGTCCAAGGTGGAGAGGTGGCCGAGCTACATAGGTGACCGAGGTCAAGGATGTTTAGTTTTATGGAAGGCATAAGTGGCCGGGTTTATAAGCATGGTGGCTGGGTTCAGACTGCATGCCGAGCTCATGGTTCATACCGAGGTCATGGTGCATGCCGTGTTCATTGTGCATGCTGGGTTCATGGTGCATGGGTTTCTTGAGTGCAAGCCGAGCAGGCCAGGTTCATGGATGGCCGAGCTCATGGATTGCCGATGCCGAGCTCATGGATTGCCGACGCCGAGTTCATGTATGACCGAGCTCATGGATTGCCGACGCCGAGCTCATGGGTCGTCGACGCCGAGCTCATGTATGGCCGAGCTCATGGATTGCCGACGCCGAGCTCATGTATGGCCGAGCTCATGGATTGCCGACGCCGAGCTCATGTATGGCCGAGCTCATAGATTGCTGACGCCGAGCTCATGTATGGTCGAGCTCATGGATCGCCGACACCGAGCTCATGTATGGCCGAGCTCATGGATTGCCGACGCCGAGCTCATGTATGGCCGAGCTCATTGATTGCCGACGCCGAGCTCATGTATGGCCGAGCTCATGGATTGCCGACGCCGAGCTCATATGGGTGCGAGGTTGCGTGGGTGCCTGCGAGGTTGCGTGGGTTCATGCCGAGGTAGGCACTAACTGACTTGCATGGCTCATGAATCACAGTGCCGGAAAGTTCGGTCGGAATAAAGCTGTGAGGAACTATAGCTTACGGGGTGGTTGTCATTGGAACCGAAGCAGAGGCCCACAATAGTACCTAGCCTCTACGGGCCCGGGGGCGCTGCCCCCCGGACCCCCGCCGGGGCGGCTTCCCCGGACCCCCGCCCGCTCACCTGGGAGCGGGATCCCAGTTGGCTTTCTGCTGACCCCGCCAACAAGAAGGGTTATCATCTGACTGCGAAAGATGAGTCATATCCAACAGGCTGGACCGAAAACTTATCAGAAAAGGCAAGGTGGTTGAGAAAGGTACGTAACTTAATTTGGCCGTTCAGAGGTGTGGGTCTTTTACATTATAAACACATATTTTATCCTAATATTTAAATCTCAATTAACTACTTACGTACCATTCATCGACAATTTATAAATTCCTGTGTAATTTTTCTAAAAATTACACAATATCCTTATTATAAAACTTAGATTATTAACTGATATAAAGATTAATATATTATTTGTTTATAAATTTTTATCATACAAAATAATGAGTAAATAATAGTAAATCAATATTCGTCTCCCTTTTTTTATTTCTAATACTTTTTCTCTACTTTTTCTACCCCTTAAAGATTGGATGACATTACTTTAATTTCAGGTCAAGCATAAATTTTGTAGATTGAAGCAAAAACCTATGAGAAAATATACGGGGTGCTGGTGGAGAGCTTTTCTTGCTTTCCATTTATGGCTTAAATGTTGTTACTTACCGGACAACTATTTTTTTATGGGATTCTGGTGGGGAGCTTTTCCTGTTTTCCATTTATGGCTTAATTAAATTGATTAATGCTTTCCATTTATGGCTTAATTTGCTCAGCAAATTGTATAGTGTTAGGAATTGATGACAGTTCTTATAAATGTTGTGCAGCTATCCACGGTTGTAAAATAATTCTTATAAATATTTTAATTCAATTCTTATAAATATTTTAATTAACTCTAATGACATTTAATTAATATATTTATTATAATTTTTTTATTCTTTAGTATAGGACAACCAAAGTTAATTAATTTAATATACTTAATCAATAATATCATAAATACAATATTTTTAGTACTGATAGAGATAAAATATTTTCTTTAACCAAACACACTAAAAAAATTCACTAATCATAAAATCAATTCTATTCATTACAAAATTGATTTTAAGAAATTATAGTTTACATTACATTAAAAACCAGACCGGAGGCAAACAACTTTTTTTTTCAAATATTTGGTCATGATTAAATTAGTTTTTGAACACTTATCTGTGTTCATACACTCTTTAAATATTTTGTGTTGATTAGCAATTTTTTTGTATCACTGAAAGTCTTTAACCAAAGACAAGACAAGACAAACAACTGTTTGTATCAAATGTTGTCATTGTTGAATTAGTTATTGGACACTAATATGTGTTTATACATTTTTTAAATGTTATGTGTTGATTACCAATTTTTTTTTATCCTTGGAAGTTTTTTTACATATGCTTAACCAAACATGACAACATTTTTTTTCAATTGCTATAGTTCAACATTAAAACATTACAATTTTTTTATATTTACTTTGCTTAATTCAACCTATTGGATTAGTTATGTGATATTTCTTGATTAGGCACTGTTTGGTTATTCGATCTTATTAGACACTTTCTGTATATTCAATCTTTTCGACACATGATACATGAGATATTTTTTCAAAATTGTTTATTTTTTTTCATTGTTATACTCTTTTACTTTTTATTTTAGATTTTCCTTATTCAATAATTCTTAATCAATTTGGATTGTGGTTATCAAATTACATAATCAAAGCTTCTAAATACAAATATTTTAGTTATTATATATATAAACATTAAATTTATTTTATAAAAATCTAGCGTAGTATGACTGAGCGGAGCGGAGCTCTTCCTATTTACATTTGTTAAAGACATATGCTAATAAAAAGAATATTAGTAATGATGAAATAGATAAGAAAATCTAGATATTTTCCTTCAACTAAAGCTACTTTTAACCGACTCAAAACAGTATAAATAGCTCGGACGTTTCAAACCCTCTGCACCAAATACCTCTTAACCTTTTTCCCTCACCACCTTTTCTCCACTATTATTCCTTTTTTCACCCAAGAATTTTATGCTTTAATATGGTTTTTTCCTATAAATGTTTTGTAGATATCTGCTAAGGAAGCTCATATGCTATCACTTCCCAAGGTATTTCAAACTAAAGAAATATATTTGAATTTTATTATTATTAGAATATCCAAAGAAACTGAGTTAATATATCTTCTTTATTACAAATTTGATTATTAAATAGTCACACACCAACACTTACTCGGCCTCAAATGCCAGTTTTTGCAGCTTGGACAGATACATAGTTTCATAGCTCAATGTATTGCACTAATTTACTTATTGTTGTATATACAATCTTTGGGGTGGATGCACCTTAATTCATGTTAATGCAATATTATATCATCAATTTATTTAGGAAATGAAGTGCAATATAAATATCTAAGCAGTAGTATATATTTATCAAGGTTTGAAATTTGAAGTTCAAACAGCCTTGGTCATCCTTGGAAGAACTTTTATATTGCTTTTATGAAAGAAAAACTAAGTGCAGTTTTGGTGAATGCACCTATATTTCAGTATAAATACCTTATTTCTTCTCACACCAATTCTTGAAGGATTTATGCTTCATCCAAACAACAACCAAAATCAAGCCTCGGAAACATTACCCACTAATTATAGTTTTGGTTAGACATTCCGATAACTTTCTTTCCGTAATCCTTTGAAACAACTCATGGAGTAGAATTCTAATGTCACAATATAGTTATGAGAGAGGCTTCCGGTCTTTGTCAAGGAGGAAAAAAAATGACACAATATAGTTATGAGGTTAAGAATTCAGTGCTTTTGGTTCCTATTCATGACATTTTGCACCAAAACTATGTGTAGCTTTCATATTGACATTTTGTTAGAAATTTGTTGCTGTTTAGTTTCTATAAGAAATTTGTTGTTCCATTCTTCTATAAATTACATTTGATACGTAGACAGAAAAATATAGATTTTTATGATTAAGTTTCCTTCACCTATTTTTTCGGTCTTTCAATTTCCTTCTTGGTATTGGTTGTCTGCTGCTATGCTATGTTCTGTTTTTCTTTTTTTTTTTGTGTGTGTGGTAGAAAATAATGTTTTATTAATTTGATTTTCACATATTTTATTATATTGACAAAGGTGACTGGGTTGTGATGATCAATTAAAGTTTAATCTGTTAAATACCTGTTTAATTACTTCGATTTAATTTTGTGAGTACCCCTGCACATAGAGGGCCTTATTGTATAATGAAGTTTCTTTCCTTAAAATATTTTATCCTTCTATTTTGAGTTAGTTTGGTTAAATTCTACTCATTCTAATTGCACTTTCTGGTATAATGCTGGACATTGAGAAGGTAGGCATCATATAATAAGAAGTAGGATAATTTATTGTTAGATGTCAACATGTGGACACACCTTTGAGACAAGAATGCTGCTTATTTTCTTATTTTATGTGAATATTAGTGGCATAGTGAAGTTAAAAACTGCACTCTCCCTTGCTATTGTTTTCCTATAAAAAAATTGGTGAATTAAGTCAAGGAGACTTAGCAAAATTACATTGAATTACAAGACTTAAATACTCCATATTTAGTATTTATATATTATTTAGGAAGGATATTTTCAGCAATGAGAAATGAACTTACTATTGCTGATTCAATGTAACATGATCCATATATAATATGTGTCTTTCAGTATTTTAGGAATGATTTGATTGATAAACATGTGTATATATAAAAAAATATTAACTCTATGCCAATTAGTTAGTTTAACATGGTTGATCACCTGTCTGGAGTAACTTGCACATGATATAATTGTAGTTTAATTAGAAATTTGTATTTCAAGTCTTGATAAACAATTAAGTTACTTAGAATAAAAATTTGATATTCACAATGATCTCAGATAGCTAAGCATTGATGTATGTAATAGTTTGTATTCTTCCTATACTTAGACTACTTGACAATTATGTATAAGACATTACTAATATTAACTATTTTAGTTTTTTACTTATTTGCTGGATTTTTTCTAAGCATTGATGCAAAATGTGATTGTCCAACAATTGCAAAACATTTTGTCATGCTTGAATTAGTTATTGGACACTAATCTGTCTTCATACACTCTGTAAATGCTCTATATTCATTATCAATTTTATAAAAATTTAGTATGATACGGCGGAGCGGAGCGAAGCCGTCCCGTGCGTATGCGCACGGGTCCAAAAACTAATTCTAACAAATACCAATGTGGGACCTCCATGCAAGTAGCCCTAGAAATCGAGATGCCTGAGGTGGTGGTAGGTGGAAAGAGAGTTGTGAATTGCAGATTTCGATTTTAGGGAATTGGAAATAAGGTGAATAAATATTAAATAATTGTATGCAGAAAATGACACGAATGAAATTAAAAAGAAGGAAAACGGGAATCTTCCTTAAGTTCTGGGTGAAGTATGTTAACTTGGCTGGAGGGAAGGTTCTGATGGAAGAAAAAAGCAGGAAACGCTTCGATTGCGAAATACTTAAATAGTATGGTAGCAAAACAGCACTTGCAAGTTGCGACAAAGATACTTCATTGTGTATTGAAATTTTCATTTTTATTTATATGTGGTAAATAATTAATAAATATAATGTTAGGTTAATATTGAAATTAAAATATAATGTTAGCAATCAGATTTTGTATAATTACACATAATCTCATTCTTTTTTTACTTTCGTGCGTTAATTCTCTTTAAGTTTAAAAATATTATACTGAAATCTTGATAGAAAAGAAGAAAGTAATAGTTAAAAAGCAAAAATACTTATATAATTACGTGAAATGTAAGGGATATTATTGTAATTTGCTTTAGAATTAAATATGATTTTAGTGCTCTAAACAACGGCTTATTTTTTTAGAAATAAAATCAATATAGGTTAATATTTAAAGGACAAAAATCATATTTAACCCATTAGAATATTATAATTCTTAATTTATTATCTAATTATATTATTATAAATTAACAAATAGTAAATTATAAGATTGTTGACTTTATAGTAATTGTTTTAAGTAATATTTAAAATGATTTCTAATTAGTTGAAAATGGATAAATCTTTAAAAGTCAAGTCAGTTTTTATTTTTATTTTTAATGCTCAATATGCTTTTTATAATCAGAAGTTGCATTGGTTAGGAGCAAATAAATGTTTTGTCACACTTAAATTACAAAAATTATAAGTAGTCAACATATATCTAAAAGTTCAGGAGCTACTTTAGAAAATTAATTTGTAAAATGTCCAACTTCCAATATTTATCAAATGACAGTTTCTATTACAGTAGTCTTATATTGCTTTTGAACTAAAAAAATAAATTTAAAACTTTTCTTAAACTAATATTAGAATTCAAATTTGATTATAATTCTTTAAAATTGGAAAACAAATATTAAGCAGTGAATTACAAATAGATAAGAAGTAAGTGAGAGGGACAAATATCTTTATATTGGTACATCTCTTAATACTAGGCTAAATCCAAAAGTTATCTCATATAGGACTTCGATGGCAAACACACCTATTACACATGTTTTCTTCGTATCAAACTTCCACATATCTTCACCTTAGCATTCTTCTCAAGCCTTTGCAAACTATAAACTCAATATTCTTTTCAAGACTCTAAAGTTTGTATCAATACTTGGTATTCTCACATTTGAGAGTCTATAATCGATATTCTCACCTTTGCATGTCACATAATCCTGTATTTTTACTTCTGCAAGTTCTCGAGTCAATATTCTCACCTCTATAGATTTTTCACAACCCAAGTATTTATTTTGTTTTAAAAAAAAATAATGCGTTTAAAATAATATTTTCTCATTTATAATAAATATAAAACAAGAATCACATGGCCCAGAAATATATTGGACCTTTAGACTTGAATTAGAGTGTTGCTATTTATAGCCCTTTTTCCTCTTTACACTCAATTATTTTTTAAATAACCCAACTACCCCACTTTCTCTCTCACCTTCACCACTCTCTTTTTGCATTCCTCCTTTTCGCTCTCGCTCCTTCCCTCCCTCCAAAGTAATATATATATATATATAAGAGGAGATCATTTTATACCGGTGTAAAATTTTATAGTTTTACATCATTTAATAACTTTTTACTGGATAAGTATTTTATAAAATTCACCGTTGGATTGAAAACTTATATCATGTAGATCACATGTCTCAAATTTCACAAAAATCCGAAATCATTTGGAATGTAATCAAATAGTCTCAATTTTTACATATTTTAGAAGTACATATACCGTTAATTTTTATATATATCAATTAGGTTTCAAATGATTTCAGATTTTTGTAAAATTTGATATATGTGATCTACATGATATAAGCTTTCAATCTAACGATGGATTTTGTAAAATACTTATCCAATAAAAAGTTATTAAACGGTGTAAAACTATAAAGTTTTACACCGGTGTAAAATGATCTCA
>PYAF01001252.1:1105473-1152405 GCA_007407185.1 Glycine tomentella | reverse complement strand
AAAACTTTATAGTTTTACACCGTTTAATAACTTTTTATTGGATAAGTATTTTACAAAATCCATCGTTAGATTGAAAGCTTATATCATGTAGATCACATATATCAAATTTCACAAAAATCTGAAATCATTTGAAACCTAATCAAAATAGTCTAATTTTTACATAATTTAGAAGTACATATACCATTAATTTATATATATATCAATTAGGTTTCAAATGATTTCGGATTTTTGTGAAATTTGATACATGTGATCTACATGATATAAGCTTTCAATCTAACGGTGGATTTTGTAAAATACTTATTCAGTAAAAAGTTATTGAATGGTGTAAAACTATAAAGTTTTACACCGGTGTAAAATGATCCCATCTCTCTCTATATATATATATATTACTTTTCACTTATCTCACGGAAATTAATTATCGTATTGTAATTTTTTTATATATCAGAAAACTAGTATCTGTAATATAAAAAGTTAAATACTGAAATTAGTCTCCATATTGAAAAAATATTTGGATAAATTCTATTCTAGAAATTATTTTCAAGATGGATTTTGATTGTCTCTTCGTTTCTGGCTTGAGTGCTAAGGTTTTTAACATGGAGGGGTGATAGAACGGAAGATGGTGATTGAAGAGTCTTCTCTTGCACGAGACATTTTCAAACTCTACCACGTGATGTCATGTGCACGAGGAAGGGGGAGAAGAGTGAGGCAAAATGTCTTTCACTTCTCCTTTGGCAATTCATGCACGGTTTTGAAGTGACACACAGTGGCGACATGAGCGATCAAAGTGTGTGTTGTGACAATGGGCGGCAACGGGGTAATGGTATGGTATGCCATAGCCTTGCCGATATTCATACATTGCCATGTTTTGAAAATAATTCCACCAAATTGGGAACATGCCTCTACTAAGAAAAGTGTCTTGGAAACCCTTGAAGGGTTTAATTTCAGGGAAGAGGATATAATTAAAAAAGATTTTGAAATATCAGAAAATGGAGTGTCATAGTAAAAGGGAAGGTGTAAATAGCATTTTTCCTACAAAACTCTAAACTCAAACAGATTATGAACGTCCAGCCCAATTCTAATTATACATGGGTTGGCCTTTTATGCAAGGTCATTTTCTTCCCACACCATTAAAATTTCACATTCACCCAGGCCTAGAAAATTTCTCATGCAAGGGCACAAACACTACATAGATCTCCAAGATTACTTTGTAGTAGTTTCTTTAAGGTCCAATGGACAGACTCAATCTTGCATTTAAAAGGACATAATTATTTTCAACAATTAATATGTTCTTCAAAATCAACGTTAACAATTTTCATATCTGTTAGTTATAGTGTTTCCTAGATACATTACTTTATTCGTTCATATTGTTACAAATCTTTGTCTGTGGAGAATCAATCATGCTTGTTTCATATAGTCAATAAACATTAGTCATGGTGAGTAAGCAATTTCAAACTTCATAAGACAGTCATCATAGTCTTTCTCAATATGACAATCCACAAGACTCCCACATGCTTTCATCACATAGTCCCATGCATTTTTCTGTCCCACTAGGATTTTACATTTTGCCTTCACATTCTTATCAATGTTAAATCGACACAACAAGTTGGTTGAGTTAGTGAAGACAATTTTCACTGCATTCATCAATGCTAAATCTCTGTCAGTAACAACAACTTCAGGGAGTGCATCGCTTTTAGAAAAATACATCTAAAACGTTCAAAAACTCACACAACATTGTTTATATGTTTGACCTTCAAATAGGAAAATGCAGTTGAAAATGTCATCTCATTATGTGTCACACCAACAATGTCAAGCAAAGACGACCTGTATATGTGTGTTTTGTATGTACTATCTATGAGGAATACCAGATGACATGCATTGCTTAATTTGACTGCATCAGGATGTGTCCAAAATATATCACATTCAACATCTTCATCCTTTATTCTATGCCAATGGATATACATATTGCATTCATATAGCTTCATTGATTGTTGCATTTCAGTATTATACCCTCTAATAGAAGAATGGTATGCATATCTTGCATCATACACTTGCTTTAGTGTTATACAATTGTTGGCATTGTGAACCTTCAAAGTGAGAAGAATATTCTTTGATTTGACCATCGACTTTGTCATATCACCCAACATAATCTTCTCATCCTCAATTAGTCGACCAACATATGGATGTCCAGTGAATGACTTAGAGAAAACATGATTATGAGTCTTACATATTAAGTTGACAATTCACCCTTTACCTCCTGAGACTGTTTTTGCTCGCAGCTTAAAAAAACAATCACATTTTGTAGTGCTAATCATTGTCTAGACTAAATCTTTGTTGCATGCTCTATACTTTTCACTACTTTCACAACCAATTAAAACAAATGGGGTCATTTTCCTCTTTCTAGTTGATGTGTCAAACCTCATTATCACAACTACAAAAACAATACCATATGCAACAATACGAGCCCATTGCAATACATCCTCATGGGAAGGAAACGACTACAAAAAGGATAATACATGTTTAATCTTCTTAAATCATTCATTTACTTTAACCAAATACAAAATCATATCAATATCTCAGAAGTATTAAAGGTGTTAGAACAATCAACTGAACAATTAATATTATCAAACTCAACAACTTCCTCTCTGTTGTCTTCATTCATATTAATTTATTCAGACATAATACTCTCATACGTCCACTCAACTTTGTCCATCTTAAAAAACCATTACAAAAATAATTCAATGACAAATTATATGGGTAATAATTATATTTACAAAATTAAATAATACAAATTCAATAATTTTTTTAACCTAAGTAATACAAATAAATTCAATACAAAATTGGCAATCCTTATGCAACATATGGATTACCAATCCTTATGCAACATATGGATTACCAATCTATATGCTTCATACAGATAGATATTTAAAAAGCAAAAAAACTTACCTCAACAACGATGACGAAACCCAACTACTAAACCACAACCAACTGCGAGAGAAGGAGGTCCACCAAAAAGAACAAACAAACGAGGTGAGCAAAAATGAACAACAAGCAAAAATGAAGAATAACCAAAAATAAATAAGAAGCAAAACAAGAAGAAGAGCACCAAGGGTATATTTGAAATTTTTAAAAAACGAATGGTATATCAGACTTTTGAATAGTGTAGGAAAAAATACCTCATGCAAGCAATCGACTAGGTATACCAACTTCAATAACAAAAATAGACCCAAAAGAAAACACCTACCATAGAAAATTAGAAAATCCTAGAAATATCGAATTCTAACATTTTGTACCTGTTGACCAAAAGAAAAGTCAATAACAATTTGTTTTACTGGCTGGAACATGATATCTATACGGCATAATAAGTGATAGCAGTTGACCTGACCAGACGCCCTCCCAAAAAATTGAATTCAAGGTTATTGTTTTTATAATGTCAAATGGTAATTAGGTGTTGCTGCAAAAATATCAGTTGCAAATCAATTAAGAGTGAGTGCTTCATTCTAATTCAATGACCAAGACAACATTAACAGAAAATTTAGTTTTAGCCACAATGCTTACCTAGCTGACTCACTAACTCACCCACTTAATATTAGGAGTATCCTTAAACAATATATGTAAGAAGATATTTTCGTTGTTGAACTAATTAGTTTCGAATCTTTGACCCTTATTTTTTTTATCCCCTTCCTTTTGAATAGGTATTTAACATTGTGTTTGACTAGCTAAGCTTGCTGATTAGCTAGGGGAGCAGGCAACTTGAATGTGAATCAAGTGGCAGGTTTAAGATACGTACCTTCCAGAGGGAGACCTATAAAATGAAATGATTGCATATAACTCTACCCAAAAGATCAAAATAAATCCAATTTTTCTTGCTAAGCAATTATTTACTAATATTGTGTTTGGTATCTTTTTAATTTATATTACCATCACAGTGAAATACTCGTTCTTAGTTTGACCGATATCCTCCTCTTTGGGATATAATATATAATGATATCTTATTATCTATATACGACAATCGATCATCCTCCCTTTTGTTGACATGCACTAAGCAAGTGCACGAATGGTGTGCTTTGGCTTCATGGACTTTGCTACATTGGTGAGAAAGCCATAACATTTAATTGGCTTCATATTAGTATAAAGTATTTTGTCCTCTTCGGGTGTTGAACTTTAATTAAAGAATTAAAACAAACAGACAAGCAAGAATCATAGTCGCCAATTAAAGAGTTATTCTTTTATTTTATTTTTTTTTAAATGGTTCTTAAAGGCTTCTAGAGCTTCATAGCACACAGTGCGTGTGCTACACTTGAATAGTTGAAGATTTCTATTACAAAAAAGAAAAGAAAAACAAGGATTGTGCGTTTTCAAAACTTGCTGCATGGGTGTTTGAAGTTAATTATAATAATATTAATCTTGAAGCCATGGCCGTATGCAAGTTTGATTCGACTAAACGAATAATGATGTTGGGCTTTAACCAAACCAAATGTTCCCTAAACCTAAGGTTTTCCCACAAGAAAAGAAAGTTTATACTTTCTAGTGCTTGGTTTTGCTTTTTCACTTTGAAGGGACATTGCTGCGGAGTTCAAACTCCAAAGCCTTACGTTGTGAGGGAGGTTTTTTAGTTCATAAAATGATTAATCTCCTAACATAGTGAACAAGGTGCTTTTTGGTTTTGCCTTCCACTTGGGAGAAAATGTTATACTGATTCGAACTCCAAAGCTAGGTTGTGACTTGAGCTAGGTTCTATGTTCCTACATATGTAATTAAAGTGAATACTTTGGGGTTCATATATAGTGCACAATAGTTTGGCCTGTTATAGAGGGTCCCAAACATTTTGGTCCATGTTACGCGTTATGTGCCGTGTCTTTTCAGAGCATATAGACCAAAAAGCCAAAATTTTCACCATGCATTATAGTGTGGTACATATGGAATATGTGATAATCTTCCTTAGAAAGGTGAATGAAAGGATGTCTGAAACAACATACACATGGTGTTCATTATGATCGATGAGTAAAGTTGATTAAGCTCAAAAGAAAGATAAAGTTGACTTGCCAAGAAAAGGAAGAAATAAGCTCGATCAATAGATTGCAGCTATGCATGTGGGGGACGAAATTCCAAAAGTAATAATAACATTATGTTTGGAACTCTATTTAATCAATCAGGAAATTTATATCTATATCAGAAATAAATTCATTCTTGAGTTTCTACTTTCTACAAAATATACATACATGTTATATCGAGATTCACATCGTGTTAACTACTCTAAAAAAATACTATCCGAGTGCTTGTTTTTTACCTTCACTTATCAGTTATCACATTATTCCGTGAGATCATTTTAAATATTGTTAATGGATTTAGACAAATTGTATCTTCTACTTGATGCACGTCAAATAGACTTAAACGGGAAATCAAACATGTTGTACATATACTAAAAGAGTCATCTCTAAATGAATGAAACTAAAAAGTACAATGATAAAGAAACGGATCGGAAGGAAAAAATATCGTCTTCAGCCACGAGTTTAATTTAAACAGGATATTACAGAAATTCTTATCAAGAACAATGAAAAGAGCTTTAATGAGATAAAATATAGATCAATTATTGTTTAGCGGAACTAAAATAAGCCCTATAAGTTATTAATATATAATTCTGTCACTACATATATAATTTCTACATACACATGTTAGTCTATTTTCTATGCATATGTAGTTTTTTTTATGTGTGTAGTATTATGATTTCATAGTCTCCTTTAGTAATTAAATTAACTGCAGAGTTATTAATATTATAAATTATTATCCACTCGGACCAATCTAATATTAATATATATATATATATATATATATATATATATATTAATCATAGATATATTTAAATTTTAGTATGACTACTGTATAAAAAAATACTTAATAAAGACAACATTTAAAAAATAATATTATAAATCATCATAAAGGGACATAGAGGTGAGCATACATTAGATCCTTTGATTGAAACTTATCATTTAACCTACATCAGGAACTAAGCTAAATAGAAATAAATTATGTTAAAACTTTTGTAAAAACCCATTTGGTTAAAAAAGTAAATTTTAAGTTATTAAAAAAATCTTTCATATAAAAAAAGTTGACTTATTTATGAAATATCAATAATATTTTTTTGTTAGTATATTGTTATGATACTATTTTTTTATAATATATTAAAAATTTATTTAACTTTTGAAAGGTTAAGCATACTACTAACCTATAAAAAAAGTTAACTTTTTTTTTATATCTTATTTAAAGAGCTTATACGTTAACATCAAATAGAATTTGAATTTGATGTTGACCTATAAGTGGTGCCAATAGTTAAAACTTATTTAATTTACATCAAATTCTAAGTTAAAATTCATTGTTTTGATTAAATATCTCATTCATTGAAAATATGTCCTAATATATTTGTGAATATAAATAAGTAAAATTATTATTCATTTGATCTCTATAGATGTACAAATTTAATATTATCTTTTAATTTTCCAATTAAAAATCATTTATTTTAGTTCATATATATAAACACATTTGGATTTTTTTGATCCCGTCATTATAAAATTACAAGGACTAAAATATAAAGTTTGTTTGACGACAAGAACCAAAAGGATCCTAAAGTACTCGTATATAAACCAAAATAGATGATTTTTAACGGTGAAAACTAAAAGATAAAATTTATGCAAAATTGAAATGAGATTCTAAGGTTGAGGTTGCGTAGACTGAGTAGGCAGTGAGGGTCAAGATTGAGAGGGAGGTGTGGAGAGGTTGTTGTTGGCAAAAGAACCTTTTATGCATTTTTTTTTTTTTAAATCGAACCAAACGAATCAAATTTGATTGGATTAGATCCTACATTTAACTAAAATCGATCCAAATCGACATGCGAATACCTTTACAAAAGGGTCTCTATCATTTTTAAAATAAAAATTCATAATCATTTTTTTTTAAAAAATATTATGTAAAATTTTAAAATCAAGTTTAAATTTATTTAAATATTTTTCCCAAATATATTTTGTTTTATTTTACAAATTAAAAACCAAAAATTTGGAAGTACCCCAAAGGAGCCTAACATAATGTTGTCTTTTCTTCTTATTTTCTTTTCTAATGTGCTGTTAATTATTAAGTAGTTGGTAGCCACCAAAATTTTCCTTCAATAATTATATAAAAACTATTACAATAAGTGTATATAGGTTAGTTAGCCTCCATATATATTAAGATTTAATCCTAGTTACAATTATATTGGAGTCCACACTAACAAATTTGATCCAAATTGGTCGCAAATGTATCTGGTTTTTTTTTTTTTTTTTTTTTTTTTTTTTTTTTTTTAAAGGAGACACTCTGAAATGTAACATCATGCAAGAGGACAAACAGCATGCAGATTTTTTTACTATTTATTTTGTGAATAGGGTACCGATTTTTTTAATATAAATAAAAGAAGACCTGATTTCATGAGAAAAATATATTGAATTTCTTCCTAGAGTAAAAAAATAAGAGAAAACGAAAAAGTGGTTGGTTCATGGGATAATGGGGGAATATATTAACATTACAAGAAAGCAAAGTGAATTGAATAAACCCGTAATAACGTGGTCTAAAAATATTAAAAAATATAAAAGTTTCTAATTATATTAAAGACCTGTCGTTTTTAAATGAAGACTTTATTCCATTGGTGCCTTGTATCTAGACTAAGTGACTTATCTTTCTTCAAATCTCAGTCATATTTCTCTTCATAAAGTTGAAGTCTCACACATCACTTTCTCTCAATTTTTTTCATATCGTTACCTGTTTTGTTACATATCCTGTTCGTCACCATCTTGTTTTTTTTATCGTCATCTTGATATATAGTCTTATCTATAATTCAGAACCATACAGTACTTTTTTTTTTTTTTTAACATTTTGTATCCATATCTTGTTATTTATTGAGATTATTCCTTAACTATGCAGATAGATCAACAAAGGATAGAAATAAAATGAATATATCTAAATCTACCTACAATTTTTTTTTATTTTTAACTTATAAAATACAGAAATTAAGCATTGAATTTTTTTATTAGTTTCTACTCAATTTGATTCATTTTTTAAAAAAATACCCGATACAATTAAATCTTTGAAGAAAAAATAGTTAAATAATTATTCAAAATTTAAAATGAGAGACTTTAGATTTCTATCTATTGAAGTTAATATTTTTTTTTGGTGGAATAAGTTAATATTTTTATAGCGATCAATTTAGGTCACTAATGATCGATTCAATTAGAGATTAAATTGGTATACAATCTATTTATTTAGGGACTAATTCTCTCTGTATATAAATTAGAATTACTATAATAAATTATAAATGAGACCAATTTTATAAGTTGTTATTCAATGATAGTAATTTTAAAGATTTTTTTATTGAGAGTGTTTTAGATATATTTGTTAAGATCTTATCTCTTTTAATATATTATTTTATCTATAAATTAATTTTCAATATTTTTTAAAAAATTATCTACAGATATAATATATTAAAATATAATTTTTTATTATCATAAATCTAAAATATAATTAATATATTCAAACCTATTTATTTATTTTAAATTCTAGTAATATAAACGAAATAATTATTTTGTGTATTGTATAGACTAAAGTACTGGTTATATACTACAAGTAAAAGAAAAATAATTGAAAGGCTAAAATGTCTTACAGTTAATTTTGATAAATTATTTGGTAACTTTATTTTTCGAGACCAAGTTAGATCAAATAATTTTTATTCAAATTGAATTAAGTGTTTACTCAATTTTTTAATATGTTTCAGATATTAAACACATTTAATTTTAATTTGATATTTTTATAAAATATTAAAACAATTTATAAGAGGATAATTTAAACGATATAGTATTACTTAATTTAAATATAATACAATAAAAATCTCCAGATAAAAGAGAGAGAGAGAGAGAGAGAGAGAGAGAGAGAGAGAGTATCAATTAAAAGGAGGGACGAGGGAGGGGAAAAATGAGTAGACTTTTTTCTCTTTTGAATTATCATAAATTCGTTGCATTGTAAAAACATATTGGGTAGCACAAAAGGTAGAGGAAAAGATAAGTACGATATTAAAATGAAAAAGACAAAGGAATTGAACTTGTACATATGGATACATGAGATGTTTTTTCTCAAGGAATGGCCGAAACTTATTTCATAATTTATGTACCACATTTTCTTATCCAGCATTATTTATTTATTTATTTATTTATGAAGAAGTTTCTTATCAGCATTATAAGTACAGCATTTTTAAAAGTCCCCTTTTCTATAATAAATAGATATAATTTCTTTCTCTACTTAAAAGTTTACCAATGTAAATGATCTATATATCTCTTTCTCATTTTAAGATCATGTTAGAGCATTTTCGTGCGATGCAAGGCTATAGATTCCTCGCACTACTAGACCCCTGTCATTCTACACAGAACATATATTCATTTTCATTACTATATATTAGTTCCATTAGGAAAAAGCACACTCCATTTTTTTTCTTCCATTTCCTTTGCCTACTAACTATATATTATATTTTATCCATTGAAAATGCCCATCACAAGCACGGGAAAGGAATTAAATCATTAATCGATCTTATTATAAGATCCTTCAATAATGGAGCATCTATCTATCGTGTAGTGAGAATGTGGGCTTTGGTGACTTGGCCATGCATCGGAAGTAAAATGACAAATATATGATAGTTACTGCTACATATGGTGGTCAAATATCCACGCAAGAACGTAACCGTGGACGATTTTTATATCTAATTAATTATTAAGAAGCTTCTCAATCTTTGATCCAACCTACGAAACCAACAAAAAGAAAAACAATGTGCCTACCTACTCTCACTTACACGAAGGTTTGTTCTAGCCAGTTCTAGGGTTTTAAGCATAAGGATCTTCAACTTTTATTTTATGCAAAACCGTATCCAATTATCTATATAGTTCATAACCAACTTTTTAATGATAACCACCATGACCCAATTAATTCCTCAATGAAACGTTACCAACATAAAAAGTTGAATATATATGGTCCCCCACATCGCCCCCAGATGCACTAAGACATGTGGCATCGATAGAACATATAGCACCCAACATGTGGCACATCATCGACTTCAATTAGTGTGAACTCTAACTTGAAAAAGGTAAATGGATAATGGTAAACCCTCCAATTTTGAGGCGTTTGAAAAATCAAAGAGATTAGAAATACATAGAGATATGCGTATTATTATATGTATATATAATAAATTAAATTGACCAAGACCAAGCTTATTATCATCTTGTGGTGGATCTTTTTAATTAATTAGGACAGATGCTAACCCGTATCTTGCAATATTGATTAATGAACTAAAAAAATATTTTTATTGAAATACATAAAATTATGTTCTTTATAACTTTTTTTTATAATTTTTAATAAATATTTTTTTTCTTTTAATTCCTTAATCAATATGCTAAAAATACTAATTATCATCATTCTTTAAATAATTGGGTGCAGTAGTGTAGTGGATGCAATGAAACAAAACAACACGAGGTGGTGGTAGACCACACGAGGGGGTGCTGTTTGTAAATGACAGAGGAAGCACTAATTAATTTATGTAGGATTCGATGCTAAAATGTAGAGTTTGAGACAAACATAGTTACGTATGCTTTTATAAAAATGGCAAAAACCTATGGGTAACATAGATTCACGCTTAAGCTTATAATATTGATTTTCTTAATCCTATAATTTAGTTCCAAAGCTCAGGCGTGCGTCCAAGGGACCGGACATTGGTGGTCGTCGTTTTCTTCTCTTGTGCTTTGCATTGGCGGCTACTTCTTTTATCCACTTTTTGAAGGCATAATTGGATTTGATCAATTTACGCAGCTTCATGTTTTTTCATGATTAAGTTACAATATATACACTACTTATATCGTAATTTAGTTTTGAACAAATCAAATGTGTTATTAAGTATTAAAGATAAGTAACTAATTTCAATTGATAAATAAATATAATTACATATAAAATATGACACAAGTGACTAATATAGTATAAGTCTTTTAAATATATAATAGGGATTTGATTTTTATCTATAAGTATAGAGTAACACTCTTAGGGAGAAGAGTTATTCCTTAATTAATATTTTACTTTTTTAGGAAATTAGTCTCATGATAAATTTTGATTGTAGGAATATCTTGATTTAAGGAAAAGTATATTTTTACAATAAATATGTTTAAATTAATTATTTCACATAACAATACTACTATAATATTATAACTTGTTTAACTTCAATTATGATAAACATCCAAATACATTTAAATTTATATAATTAAAATTGAATCTAAATTTTTATTGAGAAGTTTAATACATGTTGCCAACTTAGTTACATTCATTAGATGCACAATACAAAAATAATAAATAGACTAGTATTTTGACCCATATAATCCATGTATGGGTAACTTTAATTCTTACATTAATAAAAAAGATCAAATATGAAAGATGTTGTACTTTAAAATTTAAATAATAGCATTGAAAAATGAAAAGACAAACTGACCTTTTAATTAATTAGCTAATAGTTTGCTTATATATTATAATTCCAAAAAAAGTCATGAGAATAGTATTAGATAAGAAAAAATTCACCGACATATAATTAGTATTATATTAGTGAAATTGGACTTGGACTCCATTTTTTAATATTCAACTTGACAATTTTTTTATAAAGTAAAACTAAAATTTGTCATTTTTTAATAGCTAAAAATATATCTATTTTTTTATCTTCAAAACTCTCATTCAATTATAGTCCTATCAAAATTGAATTTTTTTGACACCGTCGATAATTTTGACATTAACACACCACTAAAGTTTGATAGAAGAAGAAAGGGGAGAATGGATAACACTTAAAAAAAAATCCTCGTATTTTTATGAGAATCAAGAAACCTTGTCTTTGTTTATACTACTTTGCTTTAGACAGGACAAGAGAAATAAGACAAGAAGCTGCTTCAATTTCAGCAATTTCGAGAGTGCTACTCAGTAAGTAACGAAAGTCAACAATTGCATGCCAAAACAGCATGATATTTTACAGTATGATCTCGTTTTGTCTAATTAACCCAAAATGTGTTTTTTTATTTATTTATTAATCTTCAGAAATTGAACACACATACCAAAGATTTATAAATTATAACAGCTCACACAGATCGTTTAACTGACTCAATTAGATCTCTTAATAATTTATATATTATACTATAATACAAGAAAGCAAAGAAGTTCTACATTAAAACTGACATTAGAAAAAAAATGATAAAAACAATATTTAAAAAAATAAACATTTTTAATCAAAATTCGGCACACGATTAAGCATTCAAACAAAATTGGATTTAACATTTTTCGTCCCTATTTTTTTAAAAAAATTACTTTTAGTTTCTAAACAATTTTTTTAAATCATTTTTACTATATTTTTTCTCTGTTAACAATTACAATATTAATAAAATTTTTTATCAATAATTATTGTTCATATCAAATTTGGCAGAAATATATAGAACCTATTTATGTTGTTGCTCCTCATACGTCTTCTTCTTACATGAAGGTGGACATGCAAAGGCACAATAATGCTTAAGTTAACAGCACAAAAATAAGAAATTGGTATCAAATTAAATTAGGTTAAAAATCAAATTGGATTACCTCGTGTTCTTTAGAGGGGATATATATAGACCTTTAGGCTCAAAGGCCTAGTTATATGATATAAGTGTCATTAAGAGTGATGAGAATCATGAAGATTGAGATAGGATCTCCATCTTTTATTATATGTTAAGCATGAGGATAAACTTTTCTTTTTCTCATGTTTAAGATGATCGAGTTCCCATTCGATCGACCAATCTGCTTGGCCAAACACCCTCATGGACGACGTGCCGAATCCAAGTTGTACACAATTATTAGTATATTTTAGTTTTTCAAAATACACTCTTTTCACTTTACATGAAATAAATATACATGTTTTTACACAAAATGATAATAATTTTATTTTATTCGTTATTGAAGTATTAATCTAAATTTCTTTGACAAATTAATCACTAATATTTTTAATTAATGGTTATTGGTGTATTTTATTATACTTTTCACTGAAAATAAATAAATATGTATGATCTTTGAAAAAATAATAAGTTTTATTTAAATCTTTATTAAGTTCAGTTGCTTGGACAACAAACACAACCTTTTTAATAAACAAATAATAATAATTAATGATAAATAAAGCTCGTAACATATATAGTACATTTTGATTTGCACTAAAAATATTTCCAATCGATAGTCACAGTCTTAAAGTGTGTTTGATTCACTAAAAAATGAGATTCGACATTATAAAAATATTTGTCCAACGTTTGATTTAAAGAATGACTGAGGGACAATACAAAATAAAGAATGATGGACTAAAGAAATACCTAAAAACTTGTAACTCACTAAATCCCATACAACAATATAGTATTATCCTTATTTTTTGGCTTTTCATTATTTCACACCTTTTTTCCTGTTCCCTCCTCTCTTCTTCCCTTTCGTTTTTCATTCTATCTTTCTTCTTTCTGCTAGTTTGTTTCACTTCACTTCGTTGGTGGGCACCTTGGCTCGTCAATTAGGACATGAAATTTGGGTATAAGGTAAAGAAACAGAAAACCTTGGAGATAGGAAAGTCCCAAATTGCACTACGCATAAGGGTTTCCAAGTTTTGCAGCCTTAAGATAAAACTCCATGGCCTTGGGCTTCTCGCCTCGCTCCAAGTAGATGAGGTCGGCGTTGACCATGGCGAGGGAAGAGCCACGCGCGACGACTTTGATGAAGAAGTCGAGGGCCTTGTCAGCGTTGGGGCCGACGCCACATCAGTCATGCTTGAAGTGCTTCCCTCAGCGAAGCAACGCCATAGCCTCGTGCAAGGGCCGCAGCACCTCGCACCAGGTGTGACACACCAGTGACATCACATGGAGGTTAGGGTCGTCAAAGGAGGCAACGATCTTTGCCCGCACATCGTAGGGGAGCATCAAGAAGTCTTCGGCACCGGGAGGGGATGGCGACAAAGGACACACACAGAGGCTCGTGAAGCATGCAACAGAGAATTCAGAACCGTTGGAGAAAGGAAGAGAGGAGAAGAGGAGGCGCGAGGCCATTTTTGGTGCTTGGTTTGAATATTAATAAAATAAAATATTTACTCAAAAAAAGAAATAAAAAAAGAATTGAAATGGGTCGAAAAGGCAGATTTGGGCTGAATTAAAATAAATATTGCTAAGATATAACATATGATAAATTATTATTAGTTTACTTATGCATTTCGTTAATTTATTTTGAATTGTTTTTTAATTTATAATATGATACTTATAAGTTTTAGTTACAAATATATCAACATAATTAATAAATTGTAATTTTTTTTATAACAATAAGTCTAAAATAATGCTTTAAAATATATCAAAATATCAATAGATTATAAATACTAGTAAAGTATGATAATAAATTTTATTTTAAATAATAAAATAATTTTAAAAGCTTCAAAATCTTATTATGTATCTTTTACTAATACAAACCAAACATTGCACAATACAAAGGATATTATATTAAAATTTATATTATTATGTCTAGTACATAAGCACATCAAATAAAATAAACACAAAATTATTTTTACTATACATCGACTACCAAACAACGTATAATACAAAAAATTGTCATGTGACTCGGCTACTTGTCCTTGTTAACTATCGTTTTGTCTATCCTGCCTTTTTAGGAAATCAAAACACCCTTAGAAACTAATTCTTTTGGAGACATAAATATTACTTAAGTGAGTTTTATAGTACATTAACAAAATCTTCTTCATTTACATTATTAAGAATTGAACCAAAATTCTGATAATATATTTAAAAAACTTAGTTATCTATCAATTTATTGGACTTTGTCGGTAAAAATTTGTTATACAGATACTTAATTAAAACATTCTTAATAATCAAAATTTTAATTAATAATTGTCAGTGTACTCCTAAGATCGAGTCGAGTCTCAAGTTCCGGTGGGCACATTTTTGTTGAAAAAGAATAACTTTGTAATTTGATTCACTTCTTAATCTTTTTGGAGCTGGAGTCAAATTGTCAAATCTCGTTTGTGTGAAATAGTGACTTACTAATTTAGAACTAATCGGGAATATTCGTGTTGGTTGCGGTGTTTAATGTAATAACATCTTACTTAAAGCACGTGATAATTTAAAATGTTTAGTACAAACACGTCAAGATCATTAAGTTATCAAACAAGGAGCAATATGTGAGATTTACTTTAAATTCATGAACACGTTTCAGTGTGCACATGAGATAGGATTAACTATGTCATCTACTATTAAACCCTGTTTCAACTTCTCACTCTCTGATTTCATTGATCATTTGGTCATGTTTTGTTCACAAATTTCTCAAATGTACCATTTCTTCGCGATTATAAGCAAAATGGATACTTTTGATATCTTTGCACAAATATTAAATTTTATTAATTTAATTACGATATTAACAGTCTTATAAAATAGATCAAATCAATTCAAAATCTTATTTAATTTAAAAAGTAAATAATACTATGTCACATTACATTATTTTACAGTAACAAGATCGTTAGTTTGAGAGTGGAATTGATTTAGTTATTTTAAGTAAGGTTATAGGTTTGAACCTTTTGGATAAAAAAGATATGATTGGAAAGAGAGATTTTATCAAAGGTGACTTAGTCAAATTTTTCGATGAAAATTAGTTATAAATGACTTTAGTTAGATTTTTCATGATAGATTAATCATCAATAAAACTACACAACTATAAAATTGTCTTTTAAAGAAGATTTTGGAAAAGTTTCAATGATGGTTTTTAACCATCATTGAAATGATTATAGTTAAAAGTTAAAAGCTTTTAACGATGATTTAAAATTGTCATGAAATGTATACTTTTAAAGACAATTTTTAAAATTGTAGTAAAAATGTATCAGATAAAATTGGTAGAATTTTTATACCAATATTATAAAAATTGGACTAATCGTCGACATGATCATTAGTCAAATAAGTGGGTTAGGAATTGAAAAAGATGTGAAAAATAAATTTTGCTTGACAGTTTGATTTGTTACGTATTCTTTGATATAATGAAGAACACAAAATCATATAATTCATTAAAAAGTATTTGTGAATGTGAATTTTAATTAAATTTGGCTCATCAAGCTATCACAATTTAGGTATGCCTCATTCAAATGATGGATTAATAAGATGTCATCTAATTTAGGGTGGATTGATCTTAGGTTACATTGGCCAGCAGATTGATGTTATTATAAATTGCAGGAAGTAGAGGCCTATGCTTTGTCGAGAGCTAGCTATAAAGTGGATGAAACAACTGCCAACCATGCATTCATCTTTGAATCTGATTGTAAAGGATTGGTGGACCATTGGAGGTCACAATACCATCATTTTTAAATATAATAATAATAATAATATTTTAAAAAGAATTTCATGATCATTAAGTTGTCCCAACTCATATATCCCAAATTAAAATTCAAGATTAACAAGGTTTCGTGCTCAATTACAATTTTTGTATTTTTTTTAGATTAACAAAAAATAGTAAAGTGTATACGAAATCTAAAGAAGTAGAAACGAAAATTTTCTCATTTAATCTTATTATAATTGCATAAATTCACGTTTTAGTTCATACACTTAAAAATCATTTATTTTCATCTTTATATATACAATTACTTTGAGAACTTTCTTAGTTTTTCTCATTATATAAACTTTATATTTTAGTCTTGATCATTTTGTAACAGCAGGGATCAAAAGATATTTATTTAATTTTTCAATTTTGTGCTTTGTATATTTTGTCTGTCACATTTTATGATTAAGGGACTAAATAAATGTTATCTATCTTTTTCACTGAATAAATGCTATATATCTATCTCTCATCGATCAAAATTATATAATTTGATTATTTTGAATAACAATAAATATTACTCTATTTATTAGTCCAATCACTACAATGATCCTGCTTTTCTTTTCTTAAATTGCTTGGACTTGTTAAAAGACGACTAATCCAAATTAGTAAATATGTAACTCCTTCACACCACAAGTTATTTGAGCGGGAGTCAATGGTGCGCGTTTTATAGCATTAGAATATCTAATTATAGTTTACGACAAGACATCACATAAAATGACATTCTTAATACATAAGAGCATTATATTCATAAGTAAGTAAATAGTATGTTATGTTAATACAATGGATTAATTCAATGCTCGTGGCACATTTTTCTACTCCTTTTCTATACCTAACATAAGTATACTTAGTTCTTCTTAAGAGAGGAGAAAATACACGCTTTGCCTTTCAAAGAGGTCAAAAGATTGGGGAGACGAAAAAGGGTTGCAGTTAACAAAAACGAATGTATACAATTTGAGTCAAAGACGCTTTCGATGCAACAATACATAGGGCGAAGATTGATAGTATACATATGAAGATAGATATTTTTCATCATCTTATGTATAGTGACTAGTTAATATTTGGAATTAGATGTGATGAGGAGGACACCGTCCAAAAAGGAAATGTCAACGCAATGAATCCTGAAAACCCGGCTATCTTTTGACAAAAAGACCAAGAAAATATTGATGGTGTCACTCTCATTGAACCCAAAATATTCCCTGTGACATGGATCCCAATAACGCATAACATTATGAAATTAATAGTTTTGCAAATTGGGGTAATTATTACTTAACTAGAATACCCCATTGAAAGAGTTGGGATTGGCATAGATGCCGTCTAATGGTATAATCCATATGGTCAAGAATGCTGTTATGTGAAGAATTTTGTCACTTTGCTTGACAAGCTCTTGTTTCTTGTAACAATCATCTCTTCTATATAAGTTGCCACTTACTAAAAGTGTATGCTTCTTGCGCAACTAGTGCTAAGTGGCTTAGTACAAGTTAATTATATAGTATTATGCATTATATTATATTATCTTATGAAGCATATATAGCTCGTTAATTATAAAATTAACGTGGGGTTAGGCGTGTTTTTCTGACATTTTGAAAGGAGAAAATGAAAAAAAATAATCACAAAAACAAAACAAAAGGCTATCAATTTATAATATGTTTGAATATCCTTTAAAATCATGGTGGCTACTTCAAAATCAATTATATGTTGTTTCACATTCACCGAGATTTTATAATTGATTTTGACTATGTATTTCAAGATGGATAAAATCACTAAGTACCATCAAATTCTTTTTTTGAAGTACAATAGCATACATCAGAACATTAATTTGATAGTACTGGTTAAACAGTTGGAACAATTCTCACTAGCTAGTTGATCAACCACGTGTTTAGTGATGCAATTTAGTAATTTAATGTCACATTTTTAGCAATTTTTAATGTGCTAATCGATCTCTATGACTTTTCAGATATCTTTAACCTAAGTGTGTCATGCTAATTGCCTACATTTCCGTCTTTTTGCATTCTCTTCTGTCTTCCTTATTCTTCCATATTGTTCGTTACCTCTTCACTAATATTTTGCTGCACTTTCCATGAGAATGTAGCACAAATTCGAAAACCGTTTCTTTGTTCAAACTGTTATCTCAACAAATTTTAAAAACGTGGATGATAATATTTGAAAGAAAAATCAAAACTAGACTTAAATTACTACATTAATGCTCATGAACCTGTAATGGGTGGTGACCGGTTTTGGTGGGGCTTGACCACCACCGTAGGTGTTCTAATTTTCTAATTCCTCTCACAAATTAATCGTATCTGGTGGGCGCAACAAAGCACGTGTCAAATGTTAATTAGATAACTATGAATCTATGGTCCAACTTAATAACAATATGTTCTTTCTTAACTTTGTTTAATTTAATTTCTTCAGCTTTTGTGTTCTAGTTTCCTTGTGGGGAGTAGGAAAATGATACTACCAAAGTATCTTATCTTTAGAGCTGTGTCTCTTTAGCAGGAAACCCCTTTTCACACTGTGTCCCTAAACAAGTGCACTATTGTTTAGATGACTTTATCTGCACACCACTTAATGAGAAAACACTTATTAATGTTTATGCATATTTATGTAATGTTTCATAATAGTATCTCTTCTTCTAGTTACTTCACAAGGATGCCTCATTTTAACTGGGATCAGGATTCACGTTGCAGAGCTATACTAAAGATAAAAAAAAGTTTGAATCGATGTTGGAAGACAGTTGTCAGTGCTAAATTGACGGATAAACCGTATTAACATTCTTCTTTAAACAGACAAATTGAGCGAGGCCACGTGATAATTAACTTTTTTTTATAAGACGTCCTAACTTATGATAATTATAATAATAACAAAAAAAAAATGTATTCACACCTTTTCTCTTTTTGAGTCAGAGTAAGTATTTTTCAATTCGTTGGGTTAAAAACTAAATTCACTCGCAATAAATAATCGTTGTTGATTCAAAAATATTTTTTACAAAAAATTAAAAACGGGATCTCTCACTAAATAAAATAAATTATTTTCACTCATATAAATGCAATAGAATTTTACACCACTAAGTGAATCTTTTGAATTGTATTCACACAGTTTGTGATCTATGCATAACTAATGAGAAAAGAGAGAAATATGAAGAGAAATAAAATAAGCAATAAATAAAAAATAAAATAAGATGCAAGGTAAGTATTTCTTATATTCTTAAATATAAGAAAAAATAACTAGTTTTATATTATTTTTTTGAAATAAAATTTATACCAATTAAGAAAGTCAATTTACATTATTTAATTTTACTGATCAATTATTATTTTTATAAAAATATCCTTCATTAAAATTTAATATCATAAATAAATAAATCAATGAAAATAAAATTGTAATTTAATGAATGATATTTTAAGAATAATATTCAATAACATTTAATTCCACCAACCATGAAGATCTATTTCAATTGATTTGCCTTAATCAACAATGATTGAAGCAAGTGATAACGAATTATACCTCTTAATCAAGTGATTTAGGATTCGAATCCTGATTAGTCCTTATATATGAAAAAGAATCATGTTGAGAGAAAAATATCTACCATAAGTGTGTTCATGGTCCGTGATGAAGATTTGTCACTGCTTTCGACATAGACTATATTAATACCATGGTAAAAAAAATTGATTTGCTTTAGTTGTTGTAAATTTTTGGATACCTATTTCTTTATTCTTTTGAATAAAAAAAGTTAAGTCCAACATATAAGGCAATTTTGTTTAACTTATATTTTAGTCTAGAGTGATATGTAAATTTGGATGTGAATTTTTGTCTAGTATAAATCATAAGCAATTATATTGAATGAGTTAGGTATGACTATTATGTACAATAAAATTCTCCTTTGAAATATTTAATATAACTATATACTCAAAGCTTAAATTTGATACCAATATTAAGCTAAAACAATCTTGCGTCGATTGATCCATGCATTCAGTTGGTGTGAAAAATTATGAACATGTTTTTTTTTTTTTTTTTTTTATAAATAGATATAATAAATTTTAGGCTTAATTGCATTTTTGGTTTCTCATGTATGACAATTGCGAATTTGGTCCTCATATTTCAATTGTGCAATTTAGGTCCTTCAAATATTATAATTATTATGATTTTGTTCTCTTTGTTGGTCTTTTAATAATTTTTTAATAGATTTTATTGATTTGATTTTTTTTGAAGGAGTTGATGTGATACTTGGAGGACTCAAATTTCACAATTGAAATCTAGCTAGGAAACAAAAGTCATACAATTATGAAACTCAAGTAACTACAGGTACAATTAAAACTAAAAATTCAATTGATTTATCCTTTTTTTTTACAATGGATATAAAAGGATGAAATTAAAAGAAAATGAGTAGTTTTATTTAAAAATTTAATAATATGAGACATGCTTGAGAAAACATCTTAAATTTCTATTAGACTTTTATATATTATTTTATGCAAGCAAAAAATACATTTATAATTTCAAACTTGAAGAATGTGATGACTGCTAAGATGTCAATGGATATTCGGGTCAGTGTTATATATGACTCGGATTAGTCCCACTAGCCAAACCAGAAAGATCAGTTCGGTTGTAATATTAAATCGGACATGTATTTAACTCGATAATGACATCAGTAACTAGGCATTTAACCGGTTAAACTCGGCGGGGTTTCAACTGGTTCACTCGCGATTGCTTAATCTGTTGGTTATGGCAGCCATTTTCTGCTTCTCAGTACACGATTTTTGTCTGATAATATATACAATAAGATGAATTATCTTTTTAAATATGTCTGATATATATACAACAACTGACTATTATCATCTGATACACAAGTAAGTATAGTAATATGCTCAGAACTTTGTGATGAAGGCAAAATCATTGCCCTTACTATTGTAACCGATAAAATAATATATATGCAGCTGACAAATTCTCAACCACTAAGCTGTTTTGAGCTACTTTATATGATAATGGGACAGTTTTTAGTGTGTTTGGATAATTACTAAAATTAATTTTGACTCTCAAAATCATGATAAAAATTATAAATAGAGTAAAAGTAATTCTTTACTACTTTTAACTTTTAACGTGAAATTAGAATCGATTCTGAGAAAATTAAACTTAACCAAAACACACTAATGCTATTCATCTGTTACTGAGGTTTGTGGCAATTTATTCTTCGATCAGAATCAATTATGGACTGGTCTCCTAGGCATCATTAATTGGAATCATCTATCAAGGGATATATGCAGCCAAAACCTCAAGCTTCTAATATTCTACTATATATAATATAAAAAATAATCCACCTAAAAGGCTTTCTAGAAATACCATATTCCTTTGCTATCAAAAACAAATAAAAGAAAAATGCATCATTCCTTTTTAATCAGATTGGAGGACGTGGGTGCAAATCTACGGAAATTTAGAACATTCTAAAACCAAAATTATTGAAAAACGGGATTAGCTAATAGCTGTGGCAGAATAAGAACCAATGAACTATATATCAATTTTATGGAATCCCATTTTCCTTTTGAGAGCAACTAATGGGACTTTAAAGAAACGCCCCTACCTAGCTAGCTAACACGTCCTTTTTAATGCACAGGGAAGAAATCATTATTTAACCAAAGTAGATTGTAGCTTGAATCTTCTCAATATATATCTAGCTTAAAATATGTTATGCTTTATTTTATACCGTATGGATTCATGTTTCTTTTTTCTTCTAGCTCCTTACCATAAATAAAATAACATTAAATTTTACGAACAAATACTGTAAAATATCAAATAAAAATTCATTATAGCCGTATTGAATCTTCTTTTTTGCCCTTACCATGAATAAAGTATTAAATTTTCGAACAAATTTATTGTAAAAGTATGATTAAAAATTGCAAATGAAAGTATAAAAACTTCATATTGTTTCAATAATTCAGTAAATTCAAATGAGTTAAGATCAGTTGGTTAAATACTATGCCTAATTTATTGTAAATTTCTTAATATTTGAGTTTGATTCTTATAAATAAATATAATTAATATAATATTAAATATTTCCTAAACAATACTTTTAAAATATGCCAGCCGGACACTTTAAAGTTTGATTAGTTGGTAAGAGATTCCATTACCTTAGCCAATGATTTTGATATTGAGTTTTGAAGACTTAATAAGAGAACCAAGGTAACTCTACTTTTTTTTTTCATAATCAAAACTTTATAAGAAACAAAATATATGGGTACCTTAAGAGCATATTATTAATTCTTTGAAAAATGTATCAATTTGTTAAAGTAATATTAAAATGATAAGATTAAGTGTCGAATCTCTAGAAATTTTGAGTGTACTCAGAGTTTGTATATATCGAGTTTTAAGCAAATGAATGATTAAAACTAAATATTTATTGGAGTAATAGTGCATAAATATAAACTTTAACCATAACAAAGGATAGGAAAATACAAGAGACAAGAAAAACAAACACTTGGAGGTGAAAAAATAATATTTGGTGTAGATTTTTGTAAAAATGTTGAGTGTTTGACCTACCAAAATTACTCTTAATACAATGTTAAATATTTTTTACCATTTAAGGTTATTTCAACTATTACCTTCATCAACTAAACTACTCTAACCATGATTTCTCATGTGAAAGAGTCTAAATTACATAATTCTACTCCTAATCCCTTAAGAGCTAAATCAAGTAATTTGTTTTAATACTGAAGATGCATAAATAAGGCTAAAATATAATACCATTCTATCCCTATACATGAATTATCTAGAAGCTCCTTCAAGTTCTTAGGGTATAAACATTTGCCAACGATTAAGATCTTATAACATGCATGTAAATGAGTGATCAAATCATAAATAAAATGATAAACTTAGAAAGAAAAAAGAATATTGAAATAACATTAAATGGATAGTAAAAAAAGAGCGTTTGGTATTCAAGTCCTAACAATGAATAATTTAGTCTCTTATTGTCATGAGAGACTAAAAAACAAAAGATGAAACAAATGAAATAGAAGAAGAGCTCCCAAGTGACTGTTATGATTCCTTTTTGTGCCCCTTGTTACTTACCCCCTCCAAAAGCACAATGCAACCCTTTTTATATTCTTGAAAATGTTGCATAATTATGCTTTTAAAAAATGACCGTGTGATAAATCTGCATGTGCGCGCTAAGTGCTCATGCAACATGCAAAATACAACTGACTTAAGTGACTATTCATTAAACCTCAAAACATGTGCTTAGCGTCCATGCACGATACAACTAGCTTCCTACTTGGCTTCTCGTAGTGAGCAAGTATTTGTGCGTTGAACGTGTTTTTCCAATTCTTCAACATCTTCTAATCCTCTATTGATATATCAAAATTCTACAAAAAAAATGGCACATAACACTATAAATTACTCACTTTAGCATTTTCGAGATAAAAATTCAAGAGAAACTAAATGTCTATCTTCTTAAGTCAAAAAGAGCATTAAAAGAGAAGAAACTAGATGATTTTTGTATAATTTAAGTATACAAACTAAGTATGTATAACAATTATCACATATTTAGGACAACTAAAATTTCTTGTTTAGCTATTTTTGTAGAAAAAGATTATTTGAAAAATAATCAAATGTTTGGGACAATTGTAGAAATTTGCTAAATATGTTTTTTTTTTTAAAAAAGAAAGTTGTTTTCAGGAAAGAAAAAAAATTGAAGCTTATATTATGATTATTTTAAAAAGTTTAGGCTCAGAAAAACGTTATTTTCAAATTACTCTAAAAGTTTCCAATTGTTTTTTCCCTTTCAATTTCGTGCATAACTTTTTTTTTTTGTAATTTACTATGCAAAAATTGGTTTTTTTTGTATTCAAATTAAATTAGTTATCTTAAAATTGTTGTTTAGCAAACTTATCCAAACAAAAATTAAATATAACTAAACATATATAATTTATTATTGAATTAATCTTATTTTTGGTGTTGTCTCAAATACATTAGCGATAGGTTTATAAGGCCAAATCAGAAGAATAAAAAGACAAAACTTACAAGATTAATATACCAATTAAGAAAAAACATTGAGCACTGCAATTACCATGCACACACCGTTATGATTTTAGTGAATAAGTGTGGAATTCCCTTTCGTCAGCAACAATTACCCTATACGAAAGAAATTAATCTCTAACTTACTAATAATAGGTCAAGGGACTCCGTTATCTTTGATCCAGGACCGAAAACCCACTCTATTTATATCCAGGATAGAGAGGACAAAATCCATCCCAACCTATCTCATAACCATGTGTAGAGGATTTTGTTTCAAAAATATATAATTGTGCTTTCATTAAATTTATTGCATTGTGTACATGATAAAAAAATTATTATTTTTTAGTTAATTCTAAAGAATGGATTTATAAACTTCCTGTGCTTTCTTTTATAATCGTAGCCTCGTAGGGAATCCGAATTTCCCTACCAGATGATAATAGAGTCTTGAAAAAATGAAATCATAAAGTAAAATATATCAAACCTGAGAGAGAAAAGTATCACGCATATCGTATATAAAACTAATTAACAAAGAAGAACTCCTTTGGACACTATCCAACATATATGTTTAAACTTTACATATATATGATGCCACGTGATTGTCGTGTAACAAAACTAATATCTTTCCTGTTTCTTGTCCATACGTATCATCATAATCACCAATGCGTATTATACAAGGATATTAATTTAGAAAAATGAGTATATTTTAAATATATATTATATATAATAATTAATAATAACGAAACGACATGCATATAGATTCTACGCACCCAGCAATATAGCTTGTCTTTCAGACTTTGTAATCTTATCCAAAGAAAATGATTTCACAAATCTAATTTGATAAAATGGTCGAATCAAGGGAATAATAATACACCATTCTTTTCCCCCAGTCAAATTAAAAATTCCACATTGCAAATAGATAATCATATGGTGGTCCATATCAAAACTAAATATATAATATAAAGCATAATCTGAGCTTGTGGCAATATTTTAAGAGATGTGTCACCGTTCCCCGGCCAATATGTAATACATGTGGACATTCAATGAATTTCCAGATTTCTTCCCCCACCCACTTTGTATTGGGTTATAATTAATAAGATGAAGGGACAGCTTAAAATTAAAGAAATTAACAATTTCTTTCAATTATTTAAACTTATAAAGCAGCCTGTAACCCTAGCAGCCTCAATAGACGTATAGCACACTGGTCGGTACGTATACATGATTTTCATATCGATCGTAAGGGCTTATGTAATTCCCATATTTTCCCCCTCGAGTAGTGTGGAGATAGTTCCATTATTGGCACGTTTCAGCTTGTTTTTTTAATTAATGGGAAAGAGAAAGGAAAATACAGTAACATTTTGTTTTTTTTGCTTCTTGCTAGCTATCTTCCAATATTATATACAGTGTGAAAGCTATGTAATTACAAACTATAAAATGTAAAGTGGAGTTACTTTATGATCTATATGCTGGCGGTCCAATCCAATTGACTGCTACCAATGTACTGGTCTGGGTGGCATATAGTTAATTGAAATCAGTAGCATTTTTACTAATTAAAGCAATTGATGAAAAAATTAACAATCCAAATAATTCAGTCTATACTCCGGCACGGCATACCTTATTTGGAAAGGAATGAAATCTTGGAACCATTTTTTTTCTACCAGAAAGCAATGTAGGATCCAATATAATGGAGTTTATAACTATAATAACAATAGTTACTTGGACGTAACCCTGGTTATGTAAATAACTAAAAAGTTTATTATATATGTACCAAAATATATCAACATTTTATTATAACCAATTAAAACTTCAATCTCTGTTAAAAGAAAAATATAATTTATGAAGTGGTGGGGGGATATCATAAACGTAATTCACAAATGAGAAGGGAAAAATATAATAAAATCACTTTAAGATGGAATTTAATTAGTCGATGGTGATCCCTCACAGGCTCACAGCCTCATAATAAAAAATTCAAAGAATTAAATGGAAAATTTATTGTAGCCGTCCTATATAAAGAAGAAACCTTGGCCTTTAAATTATGTCAATGATGTTAGATTTTAATCCCCTTTTCGTTATTATAAAATTGAAATCAGACCCATAGACCGCAGTATGTTCATTATGTTGTTGCACATGCATGCAATGCCTGAGATTTGTGCCTGAGCTGCTTGGTAAACATTGGCTTGTACCCCAAAATTTATTATAGGAGAAATTAATATAAACGAAGGATGTCTATAGATCAATATCAAACATGCACCGAATAACACTTAGCAGTTACATATTAAACACAGAATATAGTTTTATACTTAATTTACTAATTTATATATTTTTCCAATTAATAAAATAATTTATTAAATTTTATATTATAATTGCAGTAAAAAAATTATATTGTAAAAATAAATAAAATTAGAGACTGAATTGATATCACACTACAATATTGAGAACTAAAATGGTGATTCACTCCTTTTTTCTTTAAATTTAAATATTATATTTTCTTAAATTAAGATTCTCATATAACTTATGAGATATTGACTAATTTTGTACATTTTAAATCGTTCCCGTCTCCCTGTCAAAAAAAGTCGTTCTTGTCCTTTTTATACAGACCATTTTTCATGGGAGGTAATAGGACCATTATTGGAATAAATTTAAATTATTGGTCCCACTATTAAATTGTAATTGGTACCACTATTAATTTATAATAAATTTTCAAAATTAAAGCAGCACTTAATTACGATGTTAAACTTTTTCAGGTTTTCTAATTGTGATAAAGGAGAGGAATAAGCATATAGCTAGAATAACAGGGGCCGGGTAAAAAGAATACTTTAAAAAAAAATGGGCCTGATGATTAATATGGTTATGAAAGTGGGTTAGTGATCAAATTGATAGGTTACTATTTGACTTGTATATGTCTTAAAATTTTTCTTTTACCATTTACAAGTCTTAAAAAACAAAAACAATATAAAAATACAAGTAAAAAAATGATTATTATCTTTAACCTTTAACATCAAAGATATTAACAACAATATATATATATATATATATATATATATCAATATCCACACTATAATGAAACATAATTATATCGCATTAATATAAATTATAAAATATGAAAAATCATAATTTTACCTGCAACTCAATCGCAATTGAGATCATTTCTAAATCAATTTAACTTAACAAAAAACTCAATTGTGGCCACAAAAAATGTTCAACAATGAATGAAAATACAATTTAACTCAGAATCACACTAAAAAAAACTATAAAAAAATAAAATGAAAAAGAAAAAATAAATTTAGTTGGATTCGCTTACGACTCTGAATAACATTGTAGATGAATTGGGTGAGTCTAACAAGGTGGCGGCAACATGATGCCACAATGAGAGGAAGGAATGAGAGGTTGACGAGTAAAGCAATGACATAGAGTGGTTGAGCAAGACTGCAAGAGGAAGAAAGATAGATCGATAGGATTTCTAAAATTAAAATGAGTTCAATTTGAAATTACGTCGTTTTGACTAATACAAAAAAAAAAAAGAAGATAAGTGACTTGATTCGAATCGGCAAATCATTGATTTGAGCGCAAAATCGATCAATTTAATAAGGGTTGCTCTAGATCAAAAGCATACACAATTAACTTGTGATTCAATCCGATCCAACTACCATATTACGGTTCAACAGGCCGAACTAGTCGGATTGATCCGAGTCTTAAAAATTTGCTAAAAAATTATTCAGGAATATCTGGAAACATAAACTTATAAAGAAAAATCGGAGAAAATCTCTCAACCTCAATGTTCACTTGAACTTGAAGCATGATAATGAAATTTTTTGAATATAATTTATGAAGATAATTTAATTAAAATACAATATTTTTATTTACTAAAATTATAACGTGTTTTTTTAATAAAAAATACATTCTATATTTTTTATTCATTATTTTATTTTTTACTATTTCTTCTTTTTTCTTATACTTTATCACTATTCAATTTTTAGAATTATATTTTTGTGCGCAATTAATTTTATTTGTTGATAACCACATATTATTGCATTTTTATTTCTGATAACATATAATCTTTCAAATTATTGAAACCTATGTCAATTTCAAAGTAGGAAAATGTTTTCTAAAATAAATTAACACCAACGGTGATGAAATTATATGCTTAAAAAGTTCAAATAAATAAAGTTTACACAAATTAAAAATTATAAAAATAAATTTTCATCATAGTAATTGACACAAATATAATAAACCAACAGGAGTTTTAATTTTACAAGAGAAATATTTTCCACTAAACTATTTAAATAAACAAATAAAAAATGCTACCAATAAAATATTATTCATGAAAAAATGAGCGTGAAAATTTTCTGTAATAATTCTAAGGATTAAATATGGTTTTATGAATATAAAAAATATATTAAAAAAATATTATCTATTTTTTTCAAAATTTACTTTTAGTCTCTAAGATTTTTTTTAGCTTTTTTAATTCTTATAGTTTTTCTCCGTTAACATTTGTAGTTCATATTAATTGGCAGTCATATCATCAATATTATAATTATTTTAGTTCATATTAATTTTACCTATTTATCTGACTCCATAAAATTGTTTCCCGTGAAAAAATACCTAAAATCTGTGGGAAAATATGTATTTTTCATAACTTTTTTATTTTAAAATTCTTTAACCACTGTTTTAAGTAAAATTTAATATCAATAAACAAATGATCCAAATAATACTAAATTTAATTTTCTTAAATAAGATTTTAGATTTTTTAAATTTTGTAAAATAAATATTATTAAAAAATTACTAAAAATGACCTGTCAAATTTTATGACTAATATTAATTATCCAAAAATTTTGCCGGTGAATAGTATCTAGTCGTTTCCAATAACAAAATGGTAAAAAAAATTGGAAATGTAAAATGTCCCTGGAAAATGTTATGAGCACGTAACAACTGATAGAGTCATTGAGCGCACGCGCACACAACAAAAAGCCAGAAAAGTCAAACTATAGCGTCAAAGTTCGTAGCCTTTTCTTACTTACAGCCATAATATTACTTATTATTTTCCTCTTAATTCTCATTTAAGCATTCGTTAATTAAATCATTATTTTTTTACTACTTCAGCTTAGTTTTCTACTCTCTCTCTCTCTCTCATCATCCCATCCCAACTCTATCGTTTTCTCCTCTCTCTTTTTTTTTTATATTTTATTTTCTCGCCAATTTTCAAAGCTCCATCCTTGAATATATATCTATATAAAGCCCCCACCCTTCTTTATCCTCTTTGTAATAAGCCAAAACCCTCTCTCATTCTCTTTCTCTCTCTCAATTTGTTTACCTCTTCAACTCAACCACACACTTCTTAGATCAAAAGCTATCTTGTTGCTTTGAGTTTGAACTTTGAATCAATCATTCAATCAAAGTGGGTGGTGACTCATGGAAGTGAAAGGAATAAGGGCAAGCAACTCCACCACCACCACCACAATCCAAAGTGAGGATGAGATGGACCTTCGAAGAGGTCCTTGGACCGTCGATGAAGACCTTTCTCTCATCAATTACATTGCCAATCACGGTGAAGGTCGATGGAACTCCCTTGCTCGTTCAGCTGGTAATTAATAATATACTAAACTTTTGTTTTTCTTTCTAAGTTTTGATCCCATTATAATACTATACCATAGGGTACAAGTGACATATTTCATGATTGCAATTGTTGACACGAAAATTAGTTGCACTATTTTCTTCAACACTGGCTTTCTATCTTCTACATCTCTATGATTATTGTGGTGTGAAAAGCGGTTCTCACTTCTCGTCCCGTTTCATCACCAATCAATTTCTTTGGGGGTAGAAAAGCCAAAGTTTGCGGTTTTCTAATATATATGAAGAACATCATGATATGGTAGTGGATTATATTAGCCAGGACTTTATAATATGGCATATACTTGTTCGTGGTGGGGCATAAAAATGAAATATGTAATTATATAGGTTGTCGATAGTTGCTTGTCCGCATCCTCCATTCATGTAAAATGGAAAGAAAAACAAAAAAGAGTTATATGAATTGATACCACACAACTAAAAAAAGTCATATAACCATAAAGGAAAAAGAAAATGCTCCTTCTTTATTTCCTTCATTATAGTAGTATTTTGCTCCCTTAGAACTTTACCAATACAAGCAATTTCTTCTTGTTGCAGGACTCAAACGAACTGGCAAGAGCTGCAGATTGAGATGGTTGAATTATTTGCGTCCTGATGTTCGACGTGGCAACATCACACTTGAAGAACAGCTTCTTATTCTCGAACTCCACGGTCGCTGGGGAAACCGGTAAGCAAAAGAGATTAAATATTTATTATCATATCTCTTCAATCTTATTGATTTCTACATCATTTTTCTTTGTTTCTTTTTCCATTTTTCATCAGATCATTTATCAATTTTTCTTTATTCTTATCTCTTCATCTCTCTTTCTTTCACCCATACACTTAAAATAAGGTTTTACATTTTCCAAAATTTAAATATGTATGCATGCAATATGCAACCAAACATTATAACTTTTTTTATAATTAAATTATTCATCATCATTAATCTAAATTCCCAGATTCTGATCTAGTTTATTGATTTGTTCAGATGGTCTAAAATTGCTCAATATTTGCCGGGAAGAACCGATAATGAGATTAAAAACTATTGGAGAACCCGTGTCCAAAAGCATGCCAAGCAACTCAAATGTGACGTGAATAGCAAGCAATTCAAGGATGCCATGCGCTATCTTTGGATGCCGAGGCTGGTGGAGCGCATTCAAGCCGCTGCGGCTGCCACCACAGCCGTGGCCGCTTCGGGTTCTCCAACGGCATCCGCCAGTGCTACCACAACCATCACCACCACCACCACCAACAACAACACATACAACTACGACAACAACAACTTTAACAACAGTTTTGAGGTTCACAGTGGGAACATGATGTTGAGAAATCCAACAATCATGAACAACAATAACTTCGGTGGTTCACATAGTTACACTCCAGAGAATAGTAGCACGGGTGCATCATCGGATTCGTTTGGTACTCAGGTTTCACCTGTCTCGGACTTGACTCAGGATTATTATAATAATTTCACGGTTGGGAATAATAATAACAACAATAACCCTAATCCTGATCAGTATTACCAACAAGCACATGATCAACTGGGTTTCTTAGACTGCATTACAAGCCCATCAGGGTTGTTTGATTTCCAATCCATGGAACCAAACAGCCCGTGGATTAATCAGAGTAATGTTGGGGACACGTCCAACGGTTTCTGGAATGTTGAAAACATGTTGCTCTTTCAACAACTCTCTGACAACATGTGACACATTCGCAGGAGAATTCATGGTGAAAACCGTGACGAAGGGGCGGAATATTGTGAAATTTACAGATGATAAAGTTATATAAGTAGAAAAATAAGCAAATAGAATAAATTCATATGTAGGACACACGTAGGATCCACGACATGGACATAGATTTTAAACTAAGGATATTATAAGAGCAAAGAGAAGGAAACTGTGAATTACTTTTTTTTAAGTTTAATTTGTACGGACTTTTTTTTTGTTCTTTGATTTTCCTTATTTTAGAGGGGGTGTGGGAAATATTTGTAATTTGAGCTTTCTTAGTATAAGATTTCATTCTTTGAAATTATTAAATCTCTGTTCTGTTGTTTTATTTTGATTCCGATCTTAATTCCATAGCTAGGTAGCTAGAGATCACTATTAGTAGTGAGTGCATTATGGATGCATCATCTACAAATTATTAAATAATATATATAACCTAAAGACGTGTGCATAATTGATTCCACACAACACAGCCGAACCCTTTTTTTTTTTTTTTTAATTTGTCAATTCTCTATTACAACTGTTATATATAAGTAATTATAAGTAATCCCACTTTTGAAACCTTGTCCACGGGACCTGAATCAAACCCCGCAAAGTGTTTTTCTAGATCGTTAAAAAAGAGGTGGAAAGCAATCGTAATTTTTTTAGACGTGGTCTAGTATTATTGGCATCTTCTTCAAGTTGGCCATTAGCCACAAAAACTTTCAAAAGTTTAAACATAAGCCTCCATTATTACCATTGTTAATGATCATAAAGCTTACTAATTTGCCACTTAAGTACGATTCCAAGGACCCTACATCAAATTTCTCTCACGCTTTGTTGGATTTCGTACGAACATAGCTCCACTATGATCCAAAATTACCAACTTTCAGTCCAATCCATACAAGCCAAGATGCCCTGAAGGGTAATTCGGTAAATTCACGTGGTGCACGTGCAGGGTTCATGAGTTGCAAAACGTGAAGTAATAGTAGAGAGAGGGAGAAGATGATCGTGGCGGCGGGGAATCTTTGTAGGCAGCGTGCCTATACGAGAAGCAATCCATGTGGTCCCGTAGAAAGAGGTGTTTAGAAGCTGCCACGCGTTATATTATATTATATTCCAAATACAAATATAAAAAAAAAAGAAAAAAGAAAGAGATTGAAAGTAGCCGAAATAATAATAAATTACGTACCTTAATTAGGGTTCCTGGATCGATAGGACTGTGGCACTTGCAGCCGCAATTGACACATAGCAGTATTCATATTGCTCTTCCCTCTCTTTCCATGTATATACTAGTATTAATTATTCGTATACTACAACCCACCGACTTTCTTACAACAAAAAATGTAATTTCTATGCAGTAAAGATGGCCAAATAATCAAATATACTTGGTTGACAGCAAGGGTAACTGGGTAAAGGAAATGGTTGTAATCGCTGGTATTGAATAGGATGAATGTGTTTATCGTAGGGGACGTGAAAGAACATAAAGGGTGCCAGGGAGGGTGACCAGGGACGTGATGTATATAGTACAGGGTCATGAGGAACTTATGGTGTTCTACTTTAATGTATGTTTGTTTGTAATGGGTTTTGGGTACCCTTATAAATAATATTTGGCTGATAAAAAGACAAAAAAAAAAATTATTTATTTATTTTTACAATTTTTGTGGAAAATTATTAGTTGTTTTCTTTAATTGAACTAGTTAATTATATAAAACGACATGAAAAGAAATTTATATAACTTATTTTATGTTGTAGATGATACATATTTTAATTTAGATACTATATCAAACATTATTTTTTCAAGCATAGGATCATACCCAAGATTTTACTGGAGAATTAGGGGTGTAATATCCAAAACTAACCACGTGCTTGTAAAACAGTAATAATAATGTATTTAATAATGATAAACTGTAATTTTTATATTTTTTTTAATTTAAACTACTAAAACAATTCCATATGAAAATGATAAATATTTCGTAACCAAAATATTCTTATAACAAGTGTCCACAAACCAAAAAAAAAAATGAGTTTAGTCAATTGGAACGTGACAATTAAGTATTATTTTACTCAAAACATTATAGTCCATTGTAATTAACTGAATTATTGTTCAGTCAAGGCAAGTAACCGTTGGCTCATTATATTAATCAAGATTAGTGTGAGGCAATAAGGTAATACTTGACTTAAATTATTCAAATACTGCAATGTGTTTTATTAATTTATTTTGGGCAAATATGTTTCACTTGAGTAGGGGTAATTGATGAATGTTAACGTACATCCTTTAGTTTGTAATATTCCTTTACACTAATTAAAGTTATGAGTCACCCCTGATAAAGATACGTATGAGAAACGTATTCCAATATGCAAGTTGAGTATACAAAAAAGAAGAAAGTACATAACTGGACTCCACAAACCGAACGGTGCGAAGACTTTTTTTGTCCTTGAGCCACGTTTGAGTTCCTGCAATGTTCGTCCACGATTCTAACCCGGAGATGAGTACTTCGTAGTCAAGAAGTGGGGCCCACGATGAGCCCACGTGGGCATGGAAGAACCAAAAACCCACAGCAACATGAGGAACTAAACTTTGATTGCACCATTAAGGTATCTGAAATATGTGTGATTATGATGTTATGGCCACATTCCATCTCAACACTGTTGGAAAGGCACTCCTCAGGTTCCTTACAATGAACCTGTGCCCTTTAAGCTTATCATGTCACGACAGTCATGTGTCACCATTTTTTGGATTACAACAATAACACATAGTAACACTGTTTTCTTAGCCAATTTTGATTGCGTTTTTCTAATAATAATCATGATGAGCCATAATTAGAATAAATACTTATTTTAATTTTAAAAATTATGGAATATCACATTGGTTCTTAATTTAAGGAATGGGATAAGTTGATTCTTTCATAACAATAACAATGATCATGAATAATTTTAAAAATTACTGTATTTTTATATCGATTATATATTTTGTTATAAATAAAAAAAAACAATCTTATTCATTAACTTGTAGGTAACTATTTTAGTTTAATGAGTGATTTTAAGAGAATGATTTGACATTTATGTACCCATTTTGATATGTGAATGTCATTGCTTTTTTAAAAATTTTGATTAAATTGAAACAATCTAGTGATTTTAGGTGTTTAATTTATTCAATGAGAGTATTTTTAATAATTTTTTAATTTTTAATTTCTTTTAATGTATTGTTTTCAATATTTTCAAATCTAGCTTCAATTTTAATATTTCTTTAAACAATTAATAATTAAAAAAATATATTGTATCACAATATAAATTAATTAACATAAATTTAAAATATAAATTATATATTAAAAATATTTATATATTATAATTATAATTATAATTATAGTATATTGTATACATTTATTATAAATTTTAATCATATAAAATAAATATTCATATAGTGCAATAATAAAAATATAAGTATAAATATTTAATGTTTTGTATTAGCAATTGAATAACTCTCACCTCTCGTAGTGGTCCTCTTTCCTTTCATGCCCAGCCATGAGGAAAGGGGGTCCATTTTACTTTTCTACAATATTTTTATATATAATTAATACTTATATTAATTATGTGCATAATAACAGTATTTTATATATATAATAATGTATATATATATATATGCAGACAAAAATAATACTATATAGTATATGTATAATTATTTTATATATACAATGCTAGAATTTATTTATAGTGAATTAATCTCACTGTAAATTACTAGGGACTTAGTCCAATGGAGTTACTACTAGTTTTGGTTGTGGTTGTGAAGAGACTAATATTTTTTTGAACTTGAGATCATTAATATGGTATTGCAATAAACAATTAATTAGACTAGGTTGAAGACATTTATATTATAAAAATTGATTAAGTTTTTTTGTTGATATTTACCTATAAAAAGTTTACTGTAATTTACTGAAGGAAAACTACTCCATATATAAGCCTAGTAAAAAGAAAAACTGACTGTCAAAAATTAAAATTTTATAATTGATTTTTATCAATTGAAAAGCTATGAAAAATCCCACTATAATATGCCTATATATTTCTGATGGAAAAACTGTATGCAATTTACTCGTGTAAATTAAGATTATTGCAATCCATTTGAATTATGTATGGGCAGGGATCTTAACGTAGCTGGGTTAATTTTGGTGGGTCAATCAATCTACTCAATGCATGTTTGTTTTCGCGTCCGCACAAAATTTCACGTATCAATTTAAAGCTAAACAATGTAGCTTCTGCATAAAGCATCCACAAAAATTGACGTGGTTTTATCACGAGACATGAGAATATAATGAAAATTTAAACAAGCTGTTAACCCAAAAAAAATAGTTGGATGATTTAATCAGCATAACCCAATCCATATAATTCGCCAGTCTTACAAGTCAAGAGACGGGTTGGATATTTTTTTTTTTCAGAGTTTTATAAATTATTTAGTGAAATATTTTTTTGGGCATTTTATTTTATGAAGTGTTATTGATTTCATGTTATTTTTTATTATTTTACTTTACATTTATTTAATTAATGATAATAGTTTCTAAAAAGAACTTGTGCTAAGAAAATGTAGTAAGATAATATTCTTGTAATTTTAAAATTATACTTAAATTATTTATATTTATATATATATTTGGTAAGTCGATTTATGAGTCAATCTATTTTTTTTATCTTTTTCTTTATAAAACAAATCAGCTGTGTGAGTCCAACTTAACCCATAACGCGCCATGGGTAGCTTAGGTTGAGACTCGATCTTAAAACAAATTCACTCTAACTTGATGGATAAAAAAAAAAAAAAAAAAAAGAAACTCAAACTTAACCTGTTTTTTGGCAGGCTAAAGACAAGTTGAGCTGAGTTTGTTGGATCAGGATTGAGAATCTAGAGGGAGATGATGAATAGATGTTCATGTCAAAGCCAACAGATCAGTTGAGCCATTTCACATTCCTAGATACAGTACCAAGGCCTAATATAACTAGACATTGTAATAACATAATTTTTTGTGGTAAAAAGTATGTATATGCAGGATTGACTCAATGATGAATGATATCTAAACAAAATTCTGAGAAAGATTTTTCTTTTTTTCTTTTACTTTAGATGAGAAAGTTATATTTTAGACCTTTTGTTAACATATGTAATATTTTTACTTTATAAAAAACAATAATGAATATTTTTTATTAATAGATTTAAAGCTTAAATCTTATTAACTTTGTTCTTGAGCCTGTCCACGTATATAAAAATAATCAAGACGTTGCATCTTATCTCAACCTAAACCGTTAAAGTGACATTTAACATCTTGAATAGTATGTTTGGTTTAAAATATATCAAGTTATCAACGATAATGGTAGCACTTTGGAACTTTTAATCTTGGGATATATCATGAGACCAATAATATAAAAAAAAAAACGTGGGCATGGTAATTAACTAGACCGTGAGGGATAGGAAATTCTCAAATCTTCTAAGCAAATATGATCAGAAAGGATTTCTGAGCAGGGCCTCAGGTTGGGTGCACTTTATCACTTTCTCTTTTCTATCCGTTTTTTAGTAGTACATCCACGTTTCATCATTTTCATTGTCGCTCATGATCACTTGCGTGAAGCTTTGTGATGAAGAAAATGGATAAATATACAAAATAATAAGCATGGTTTTCAAGTTAAGGGCGTTTTCAAAGGCCTCATCTCGCAACCCCTCACAACCACAAGTTCAAGTTGCGCCATCAACAGTTAATGGCGTGATCACCTCTTGCCTCTTGTCAACTTTCATAGGTCATTGCCTCAAAATGTGGGGAAGTTCTTTCCTACCCGTAACAAAGAAAGTGAATGCTTTTGTTGGCTTTTCCACTAAAAGGAAAAACATGTTTTGCATTTAGTCTTTACTCTAGCTACAAATAAATAAATCAAAACCACATATGCAACTATGATTGTAGAAGGAATCAATAATCTTAATTAGCTTAAAGATTAAGAAGAAAGGTGTGGCTTATATTGCAATTGGTTAGAAACAACTATTGTCTCATGTTTGGTTTAGGAAATTCTAATTATGTAGTTATCCCATAATCAACCCTTGTTTATCCAAGAGTGCTGGGTTTCTATTAGACACAAATACTTGTCATATAATGAATCCAAAAACTTAATTAAGGGATCGAGAAATTAAGATAGTTGCAATCATAGGTAATATATACCAGTGCACAACTATAACCTAGAATGGAAATCTTCTGTCCAATTTCTCTTTCTTTTCCTTTTCCAAGAGTATTTTGTTCTCTTAATTACTACTACATGCAAGAAAAAGACTTCTTTAAAGAAGCGTAATTTTAAAAGAGTTATTTTTTGTGTAATTCTCTCTCAATATATATATGTGTGTGTGGAAAATGCTAATATTCACCTTAATTAGAATGCATTAGTATTCAACACCAAAAAAAAAAAAAAATTGGACTATAAAATCATTAATTGTTTTGTTTTCCAAAATTTAATTTATGAATACTATGGTATTTTATCATTTAATTTAAAAATAATTTTTTTCTCCTATATTTTTTCACGACTCTCTCCTATATATATGAGATTTTTTTTTAAAGTTAAATGATAAAGTATGATAATATCCTAAAATTAAAATTTGAAAAACAAAAGAATCAATGATTTTTTAGACCAAATTTTTTTGTGTCAAATGTTAATGCACACTAGCTAGGATGGATATTAACATTCCCACATATATACTCTTACTATTCTTTTTAGAAAATTATTTATATTATAATTGTATCAATAATGTTAAGTCAAAAAATATTTATGTCTCAGAGACGAATCATGACTCAATTATTTTGATTAGATGCAAATAAATAAAGGATAAAAGTTATGTCTAATGTGTGCTATAAGAACATGATTTGTTTGCCTACGTTTGAGTTTTCAAATGATGCATTCATATAAGATGATCCGACATAACATTAAGGAGTGCATTTAAGACCTTCATTTAATATTGTGTTTGAGAATCTATCTCGTCAAAAATATTCTCTTAGAATATGTCAAAGTCTTATGAAGAATACATGAAGTTCACTGGAAGTGCTGATTTTTATCAAAAGATGTGTTTTGCTGATGCAGACCTATTATGATGAAAGAAGTGACTTTTATGCTAATGTACAATATACGTCAACCTATCAATATAGACTTTGTATGAAGAAGGGACGTGCAATTGATGCAAGCATTAAATGCTCCAATGACCTTAAGACTTCAAACGAAAAACAAAGCGAATAATCCACTTGTTGTGAGACAACATATACACTTTAAGATAAAAACTATATACAGAAGAAACTTTAAAGAAACAAGATATGAACTATCTTACACGAAAAACATTTTTTCATTTTTTCTTGTAAAGTTTTTATGTAAATCTTTGTATACATACTAAATTCTTAAAATACCTTGTAAATCTTGAAAGAAAAGACTAAAATGTTGAGAGAGATATCCATATGTAAGACAATCTAATATTAGTCATTATGCAACCTTCCAACAAATCTTGTTGATTTGTTTAGAGTCACCAGTGGTTTGGTAAGACAAAAAATACTAGGTTAAGTAAAGCTTGGTGTAGAGCTTGTATTTATAAGAGTCAAAAGTGATACTAAAGAATATTTGTAACTTTGTGATAAGTTAATGAAAACTTGGTGGATGACCAAGAACTAGACGTAGTCTCAAGGTAAAGACAAACCAATATAAACTATTGTGTGTTTTTCTTTATTGCTTATCTTTGTGTTAACAGACAATGATTTACATTTCTTTTTAGATATTACATCCGGTTTTGATCTATCAAGAAAATTATTTTTTTATCATCGTCTAATAAAATTTTTATTTTTTATTTTTAGCTAAATCTGTATTAGATGATAAACGAATTTTCAGTCTAAGAAAAAGTTTTAAATTTTAAAAACACAATTCAACCTCTTTTCTTGTGTTATTTGCTTATATAAATAATGATAAATTTACTTTATTTTTTTTATAATATGCTTTCTACACTTACCAACCCATCTAGTTTAATGACCACCAATTAATTAGTTAAAGGGCATCAATCTTATGTGCGAAATAAGGAGAATGCATGATTCCATTCGTATTAAAAATCCATGCAACATTAATTTATTAAATAGGTAAATGCTATCAAAATTTATGAATGTTTTTGAAGGAAAATATATAATTACAAATTTTACTTGCAATATGTATTTCCATTTTGGAATCCATCTCTATTAGTGCTTTACAGCTTTTTTATAATGAAAATTCTGATCAAGCAACTAAGTTATATATAATTGCTTGTTTGGGACAAAATGGCTAGTAGGAGAATGAACGAAGGGAATGAAAACAAAAGGAAATGAAAATTGACAGAAACAAAATGCAGGTCTAGTATACACAGATTCTATCTTGTGCTTAATTCGTCAAAAGGGTAGCTTGATGAAGTAAAAAGAGAATAATCCTTCCTTCATATTTAACATAAAAATATAATGACAGGCAACAAAAGCATGATTTTATGCGTGGTTAGCTGGGCATATATCTTCATTATAAGTTTTAGATAAGGCCGAAGAAGAACTTTTAATTACAGTCTTACGTGATGAAACAACTAGCTACTCGCCATTCAATTACGTTAATACATCGCTATCGAATTCTCGTGGTTCGAGACCTTCCTTAATTAATATTAATTAGGACGATAACTGAACAACTTTAATTAGCTTGGCTATAGATTATTCGGTCCTAAATGTTGATAAGAAAATTATTTTTCTAAAATAAGCAAACTCACTTTTCAAGATAAAGTAAATAATGTGAGAACAAAATTAATAGTCAGTATATCAATTAAGTATATTCATATACATATAATAAATTATGAATATATATATATATATATATATAAATAATATCTGTTCATTTTTTATTAACATTTTATATTGTTTATTATACTACTAAAATGGACGGATTTATGTTGACATTTGACTTTTTCTAATTTTAGAATTAAAATTAATATCTATGATATAGCCATTTTAAAAATAATTGTTTAGTTTCTTTTTTGTATAATGTATTTTATTTGATGTCCTTCTATATATTAAAATGATCCATGTCGAGATATAGGGAAAAATATATTTGACTTGAATATAAAAAATGACATATACAATTTGCTTATTCTTATTTAATTATGATTACTTTTTAATATATGTTTAAATAATGTTTATTATATTTATTTTTCTTAAAAAATAATTATTTTCAAAAGAGAACTGTTGAAAAAATTAACAGAGATTTAATTATAGATGATTTTCAAGACTTTCTCCCTTGACCTTGAGATCCCTCCAACGAGATTATGATACCAGAAATTCCATCAGTTTCCATTATTCAGGGTCCAAAACATTGTTGCCCTATTTTCAGTACATAAATATATATCAACTCATGGGATATCATAAATCTCTATGACGAAAGATTAAATCCTGGCTTACATTGACAATATCTCGAATATCGTCTTGGCTCATAGCAGGCTTAAAGTCTTCAACCTATCTTCTAGTGAAACGAGTTGCCTTTCCTCCGACGAGGTTATGATATCAAAAGTGATGTAGGCGGTCTTAAATCATTGATCCATTATTCGTTCAACAATGTAGGACAAGCCACTAGTAATCATAGTTTCCAATTGGGCCTAAATCTGTGGCATATTTTTGTATTTCAGGATCATTATTTGCCCTACACAAACACTTCATTTCTATGAGTTTCCCTCTAGGGTTGTACCATATAATCTCATCTGGGTGGGCATTCAACAATTGATATTTGTTGGTAGAGCTCAACTCGAACGACAAAGACTAACCAGTTTTCTTCATATAAATTGTCATAGCGATCATCTCTATAGAGATAAAATGTTTTGATAAATTATTAATCTAATAATGTTTTATTTGATGCAGATATATTTATTGGATGAAAATTAACTTTCAAAGTTTTCCCCTTCATCCAGCTTTGACCTCATTGTTGCTTCCATAGATACAAAATCTTGAGCTTTAAAATACTTTGGATCTATTTGATTTGTTAAAAAAAAAAATATGTTGTTGAACAACACAATTATAATTATTTAATATTTTATTTAAAAAAATCATTGAACAACACAAATAAAATAAAGATGGAAAGAAAAAAAATATTTTTTTGTTACTCAATAAATTATGATTATGGAACAACTTTTTTTTTCCAAGATCAAAACACTCAAAAGATGAATATAACTATTTATTTTTTACTTAATAACTATATTTTCTTCATCGCCTCTCTCACTTACTATCACTATCACTGATATTGTTACCATTGTTATAATTGTCGTCATTGTCATTGTCATCATTGTTTCACCCACTATTGTTTTTGTCTCTAGTCATAATCACCTTGTACAATTCACTACCATCATCATCGTTATTGACACTTCACCATTATTAAATCATCACTACTACTATTATTATCATATTAATATAAATTGTATTAAGATTATAGTAAAGAGTTATTATACATTGTCTACTAAACAATGTGTACAGTAAAAAATTATTTTGTAACTTATGCTTTAACCATATATTGTTCTTAATTATAATACTATACTATATACCAAGGGCAAATGCAGGCTAGGGGGTGGTCTAGGGATGTCATGATAAACCCCGTATTTCAAAAGAATTAATATTTATTAAGGAATAATTTTATTAAAATATATCTGTTTTCTTTTAAATTCAATAAATATATTATTAAGTCTTCTAAGACAATATTATTTATTATGTGACAAAAATTGGAATGGATGTTTAGATCTCATTGAAAAATGAGAATATCAATCAATTTTTTTTTCAAAGATTAAAACTGCAGTCATTCTAGGATGAAGGAAATATAAGTTTTTTTTATTACTGATCAATGACCTCTATTGAAAAACTTACACAGCCAATTAGATGTCCTTTAATTCACAAGACTTAAATATAAGATCTTACTTAATTCACATGAACACATCCACCACTATTCCTATCAACTGCGTGCATGACCAGAAATCAGAATGCATTTCTATATTCATCTAAAAATCAGCCTAGATATTTTTTTTTGGATGTTAAGAATAGACTAAAATTATCCTCACCACCGTAATTCTATTGCTTTTCATGTACATACATATATATGATGGGGGCACATTGCATCAATCATTATTCTGAAGAATATAAAACACCACAAGCTTCTGCAGAAACACTAAAAAACGTTGTTAATAACTTGAGATAGCTTTGTAGGGCAAGAGTGAATCAACGTTAAAAAAAAAAAAAAAATCTTGTGATTAAAAAGTGGGTTGTTTAGGAATCTAATCATTAGGGATGAGATTAACATTAGTGCTCTTTGACTAGAAACGAAACAAGGTTAGGAAAAAACCATAGTTAAGACTTCAGTTTACACCTAAAATGCGGGTGAGACAGCAGATATATTTCTTATTTAATGTGTTGAGATGTGAAACTAAATTATTGATTACCTCATAAAACACACTAACGACTAATCAAGCAGACGGATTCTTTCTCAGTATTCACGTGGTTTGAAATATGTACCCAAAACCTACGCCTTCTTGTTTAAATTCATTTTCTTTATATTGTCAAATTGTTGGTATGATGTATTTATTTATAAAGATCGAATTTAGTATTATTTGAATTAATGACTTATTAATATTCAAATTTTATTTATCAGTAGTGATTTATTTAAATTACATATAATACACACAGCGATTACTTAAATTATGAAGCAATATAAATCCTGAAATTATCACTTAAAAATTATCTAATCATTATTTTCTATCTAAAATTGGAGAAACAATTAAATCGTAGCAAATTGATCATATACCTAAAAACAAAAAGTGACAACAATGGGCCAGCACCATGGTCCCAGTCGCAGCCCAGGCCTATGTGGAGTTCGTTTGTTGGACACAAGTGGGCCACTAGAGTTTACTTTAGTTGTGGGCTTCAAAGACTCATTCAACTCCCTGTCGCAGGTTAGGACTTCTGTCACACATTATAATTATTTTCATGATTACTAGAAGAAAACAAACACTGTCTTTTTATATTTTAAAAAAGAAAAGAAAAGTAAAACGATAATGAAGATTAAATAGTAGTGGCTAGTGGGTAGTTTGCATAGTGCAATTGAAAGTTGTGAGTGGTTTGGAGAGTATAATGTGATTAATATAGAAAGTAGAGCAAAAAGAGAACAAAAATCAAATAAAAAAAGTAATGAAAGAGAAATAGTTCTTTATGAAAAAAAACTAAATAATTTATTAATTAAAATTTATATTTATTTTATTATATAAATTTATTATTTTAATAAAAAAATATTTATTTTTATTATATATAATATGGTGTTTATATTATGATTGACACAAGTTCAACTTGTTAGTGATCTATGTAGTCAAAGAAAAGGTGAAGACTATATATATGTTTAAATCTTCACTCAATTACTTTATAATTTTGTAAATTATAAATTTTCTTGAAAGACTAAAATCTTATAATTAAAAACAAAGGACCTAAATCATGGATTGAGTATTATACCGTAACCAAAAAAGTAATCTAACCTAAATATTAATTGTTACATCATCTATTTAATATCATATCATAATTAACGTTACAATTTTAACGATAATGATTAATAATTGGATTAAAATTACATATCTTAGAATGATTGGATGAATAAAATTGCATAATTTAAAATTATCATAAAAATCACAAATTAAGAATTATAAGGAGATTAAATGTGTAATTTAGTTAAATAATATAGAAACCAAAATAGTTTTTTTTAAATTATTATTAAAATTTATTAGGCGACTTCTTTGCACCTTCACGGTTCCTTCTTTTGGTCTTATAACTAAAATATAAGTGAAAAGTTAAAGGGGATCACTGATCAGGTGATGTTCCAATATCAAACAAATTTTGGGGGGTTGGGAGAGAGGGGAAATATAAATCTTTTTGGTCTTTCATTCTGATAACTATCTCGGGACACTAAGCTGAGTGGCTTATAAAGTTATAATTATATGATTGATTTTGTATCTCATTTTCGAATTCTAAAAGTTATAACTAATACGTCAATGGTGTCTTAACATTCTAGAAGTAACTATCCTTTTCTTCCCATGAGAAAAAGAGGGAACTAATTACTAATCTAGAACTTGTATAAGTCAATGAAAAACAGTTTTAAGTACCGACATAAGACCCTTCAAATTAAAGAAGTCAACATAGTAATAACAACAATAATTACATTACATTATTATCATGGGCCAATCCCTTTGATTGTAACAATGATAACGCTTTTAGAATAACGGTTAGTGGATAGATTAAGTAATTTATCTATAAAGATTAGTTGGGTGTGTATAAAAAAATACGAGAAAAAAGTTATGTACTTTGTAAAAATATGACTGTCATTCAATTATAATCAAATAATATATAATAAATTTATTTACTATTAAAATAATTATCTTAAATTAATTTAAATAATAATTTGTGATTGAATGATAGTATAAAACTAGATGAATATCAAACTTAAAAAATATTCACGATAATGAGAGATTTTAACTCTTAGATAAGTTTGGATGGAAATGCAGATTTATTTTTTAAAATTTTATAGAAATGAGTGTGAATATGGATTTTTTTAATTCAATTTGTATCAATATGTTATTTAATATAGAATTTATATGATATATATTTACTTATAATCTTACAGTTTTATGATCAGAACTGACAAATTGTATCTTAATGAAAATGAAAAACCATTATTCTTTATTGTCAACTTTGTTGACATTTTCAACATAGTGACACGCTATTATAAACTTTTTTGCTGTGAAAAAAAAAAAACTACTGTTATGAATTCGTACTTGAAGTTAATTGGTCGAGAAATATATATTTTTAGTCCATTGTATACTAAGGGATTCATTTTTATAATTAGGATATGAAACCAAAGGGAATTAGATATAGTGAAAGGAACTAATCTTCAAAATATAACAATGAGAAAGTATGTTGACAATATCTCTAATAGAATATTTCTTTTAGAGGATCGAGGAAGATACCTGTAATAAAGATTTTCTTACAAAAATAGGGATATGAAATAATAATTTTGTTTAATTAAGATGTGAATAATGAGTCTACGCATTGATAATACATACTAAAATTGTTACTTATCGAAGTATAAGTTCGAGACAAGATATTTTTTTTTCCAAACAAAACTATATAAATGGGTAGTTATTAAAAAGATAATCAATTTTTTTTTCAAAAAACATGATAATCAATTTTTTTCAAAAAAAAGTAATAATCAAATAAAGCAAGTACAGTATTATTTATGTTATTTCCAGTCACAAGTTTCAACACTTTGACCCCTTTCAGAGCATAATGAACTTGAAGTACCTAAAATTCAATGCGTTAATTATCAAAGTTATCATCTAAGTTTCCGGGTTGACCCTTCAAATGTTGCTTTAGTTCGTCCCCAACTTCAGCTCAATTATCGCATGAAGTTATGCTACTCAACTTGCAACAATGTTTCATATTCAGCATAAAATATAGTACGAACATCTTTTGTTCTTCGGTTTCTCTTTCCAGCACTAGCACCAACATCATTATCATTCGACAAAGAAGTCCAAAATCCAGAGACAGGATCTGGTCTAAGTTTAAGACGTTTACTTTTATTATCAGAATGTTACAATAAAGTCCAAATTAATACTAACGTTTGGAAGAAGCCAAAGCTAAAAATATATATAGAGCTCATCATTGATCATTAGAAAGTTGTGTGTGGCTTTCCTAATTTTAGATTGCACTTGGTGGAATAATTTTTTAAAACGTGAATCAGATTACTAAGTACTATAGAAAAGCGGCACTTCTAAGTTGCTAATCCATTATTCATTTTTCTTGCTCACCAAAAAAGGATCTTCTAATATTTTGAGACATATTTTAAACATATCTACCAAATTGGTTAACTAAGACTATATTTAGTAAGATATTTCAGCTAGAATCATACAATTTATGTCATAATGAGGTTAATCAACTCAAAATTTTAACAATATAACAATTTAAAATATTATCTTCAAGATAAATGAAAAATATCATTTTAAAATAATCATCATGTAAATACATTTTAAAAAATTATACAATTTCAAAATATTTAATAATTTTTAATATAAATAAATTTAATATGTTTATTATAAACTAAAAAAATAAATTACACACTAAAGTAT
>PYAF01001252.1:1058487-1085786 GCA_007407185.1 Glycine tomentella | reverse complement strand
TATTATTCTTCAAGTGAACATCGTACCCTTTCTCCAAGAGTTGTCCCAAACTCAAAATATTGTTCTTCATATTGGGCACATAGTAAACATTAGAAATGAATTCGTGCCTACCATCCTTTAATCGGATAAGAATTTTACCTTTGCCTTTCACTGGTGCCTTTGATTCATCTCCAAACGAGACATTTCCATTCACCGATTCATCAAGTTCCACGAACATGTCTCTCTTCCCGCACATGTGATTGCTTGCTCCAGAGTCTAAATACCATGTATTGTCTTGTTCTCGTACGTTGTCCTTGCGTACCATCAGCAGAGTGCCATTTTCGTGACTTTTCTCTTCCACGTAGTTTGCCTTTTCCTCAATCCTTCTTGTAGGGATTCTGCATTCAGAAGCATAGTGACCGAACCTTTGACAGTTGTAGCACTTGATCTGTGATTTATCACGCTTTTGTTGGAAGTTGCCTCTTCCACGGCCTCTTGATGAACTTTCTCTTCGATCTTCATTGGCATAGTTGCTATTGAAGCCGACTCGTCCACGTCCACGACCTCTTCCTCGACCATGATATCCTCCTCGTCCTCTTGTGTTGTTGAAGTCTTCTTCCTTCTCTTTGGAGTTGAATTGTGTCTTCAACAGTTGTTCACCAACCCCTTGCTTTTTCTTTTGCTTCTCCTCATATGCTTGTAAAGAGCCCAAGAGTTGCTCTATTGTCATAGTCCCTAAATCTTTTGTTTCTTATATGACAGTGACAATGTGATCGAATTTCGAATCTAAAGATCGTAAAATCTTTTCCATAATTTTTACATCATCTAACTTTTCACCATTTATTTTTAATTGATTAGTCACTGTCAAGACTCTAGAAAAATAATCGGAGATACTTTCGGCATCTTTCATGTGTAAAGTTTCAAACTCACTCCTTAGAGTTTGGAGACGTGCCTTCTTGACTGGCTCAGCACCCTTGTAGAAGGTTTGTAGCTTCTCCCATGCTTCCTTCGCTGTAGTTGCCTCCGAGATCTTCTCAAAAGCATCTTCATCCAATCCTTGATAAATGAGATAGAGAGTTTTCTTGTCTTTCTTTCTTGAATCCTTCAAGCTATCCCTTTGAGCTTGGGATAGGGTAGCCCCTTCTTGTGGCTCATCATAACCTTTCTCTACCATCTCCCACACATCTTGTGATCCAAGGAGGGCCTTCATCTTGATGCTCCAATTATCATAGTTGCTCTTGGTGAACATAGGGACTTGGAAAGGAACCATGTTGCTACTTGTCATCTCTCTAGAAAGGATCTTAAGGCTATTGATACCACTTTGTTGGAAGGAGGATATTTGAGAAGGGAAAGGTTTAGAGAAATTTGGAGGAAGAGAACTCTTTATTACAACTCAATTCTTACTCACTTTGGCTTTGACTTAATACAAATGGTAGAAACCTCACCTATTTATACTAGTAGCACCTCCTTAATCAATGGTTAGGATTGTACCAACACAACTTTAATCTAATGGCTAGAAATTATCCTCTAGAATTCTCTAGCCTAGATATTTCTAAAGTAATTTTCTAGATACAAGATTTTTCTAGGGAAATATCTAGAGTGGAATCTTTTTAGAATTTGTGCTCACTTCCTATACTTTCTAGATTTTGGGCCACTACAATTTTTGGGCTTAATAACTAATAACCCAAATCAAGTTTTAACATTCAACACTTACACCCCTATGTCGATGATTATCTAATTAAGCTTAATCAAGTTTAAACACTATATTAAACGTTTGAAGTCCGTAGGAACATCCTGAAACGCAATTTTTTTATTATGCATAATGCAAGTAAACCATACCACAACATGCCAAAAAAAGATAATGAACATAATATAATGCAATTTTTTTAGGTAATATAACGAACATAATATAATACAATTTTAAATTGCATTAATGCAATTTTTTTGTTTTTAAAAGAGAACTATATTAATTAGATGTAATGAGGAGAAACATAGATATGTAAGATCACAACAACAAAAAACACAAACCACTGAAAAGTTGCATTCTGAATTTGGTTTGCCACTACCAGACACGATAGAAAAAGGTGAAGAGTATCTTTCTCAAAAAAGAAATAAAATAAACTCCACCAAGAACAATTCATACAAATTAATTCAAGTTAGCAAACTACTCAAAATAATCCACCAAGTTCTAGTTTACTAAAATTTTTCTTCTAACACACAAGTAGGAAATATACATCAACTTATTTTTTTAGTTGAAGTATGTTAGAAAGCTATAATTAATAAGCTTCTTTGACACCAGTCAATGACCTCAATGAGCAATGGGAAAATTTGCATGTTTAAAAAAAAAATCATTTTGATATGTCTTGGAAGAAAATTTTCTCTTATAACTTTGTTTCTTAGTTTTCCAGGAAGAACGAATCCAACAACGAGCTTTAGTTTTGGCCTCCGGTTTTGCTGAGCAAGATTTGTATGTTTCAAAACTTTTTAGGTTTTTCCTATTTACACTCCTCAAATTTGCTAAAATCCATATTCCATTTATGCTTTCCATTGAATTGGGCAAAATTAGAAAATAGTTTTATAATAATAATGTTTAACAGTAAAAGAAATAAGCATAGTTAAAAGAATATGATTGAAAATTATATATAATGATCATAATTCTAAGATTATTTCTTTATAAATAACCATTTAATATAAAATAATACTAAGAACACCATGTGCTTAGCCCAGCTTACTTTGGACTGCTTCTTTGATTAACATCATTGAATATCATCCTTTATTTTAAGATGTTAGTGTCACATTACTGTTTCAAAGCTCTATGGTTCTTTTTGCTTTAAAATATTTATTTATCTGTAGTTTTTATTTAATTTCGTCTACATATATTGAATTGACTTCTATTACAAGTACTGATAGCTTCTCCAACCTCCATGCTGGGTCCTCCAGCTCCTCAGTGATGGATTGGTTACTAGCTATATATGGTGTGTAGTACATGTGATTGAATTATTATGTCATGCATTAATTGATGACAATCGATCAAAAGCGACTGTGACTTTGTATATTGTAAAGTATTAGTTTAGCAATTAGAAAGTTATTAAAATATAAACATCTGTATGTAAGTCTATTTCACAAACACCTGCAGTTTACTGTCAAGTCATTTAATTGATTATTAATAAATACACCTTTAGGACACTGGTTGAGGAATCAAGATATATAAAGATTTTATTAAAAGAATTCTAATATTGTAGTGAAAATAACAAAAAAAATGCAGCATCACACTTTTTTTTTTTTATAAAAAAATTCTTTAATCAATACGTCCTCACTGATCATTAGCATTTTCCTAACTATTAGAGTACTTTAACAGTATGATATATTAATGGACAATTCTTTTAATATAAAATATTGATGCATTATATCTTTTATCAATAAAAAAAATATTGATGTATTATATCAAATCTTATTCTATTATTGGTGTAGATTGATAATGTTTATATATACTGACAATTTAATTTCTATAAGAAAAAAGATATATATTAATCAAAATAATCAAGATAAAAAACTAAAACTTATATTTCAGGTCCACCAAAAAAGATATAATATTTATTATTGTTATTAATAAAATAAAATAAAAATCACCTATGTTAACAAAAATATCACATTTTTTTAAAAAAAAAGTTCAACATATAACTCTTTCTTTTAAATTACACAATTTTTTTAAAAATTTATTTTAGGTTACTCAATTGAAAACCGATACTCCAAAACAACATAAATGTTTGACAGATTTCTTTTGGTGGGACGAAAGAGAAGGAAAGACTGAGATTACATGGGAAGAAAAATTGTGCCTTATAACAACTAGACCTGTGTCTAATCCTTGAGCAGGGAGAGTTTCAAAAAGCTTGAAGTTGTCTTCGTGTGATGTTCCCATTTTAGCTAAGTAATCAATACAATGATATGATTGCCTTCTCTAAGAGTATATCTGTATATGTATTGTTCAAGTTGAACAGTCCAGATCCTTATTCCTTAGCAATAACATGCATATTGGATGATAAATGCAGCTTAGGCGCTGTGGGTGCATGCAAGATCAAATGGATGCATGCAATCCCAAGTCCTACGTTAGCTTAAGTCTATGCATAATATACATGAATGAGGTAAACAATTTTGAACCCTTTTAATTCTCTTCAACATCCTTGACCTCGGGAGAAGAACTCATGCTAGATCCGTCACTGCTCCTGTAAACATGGAGATCTAGATCATGGCTACAACTATTAAAACTAATTTTGAATAGATTTTGAAGTGATTTGTAATTTAGGTTTAGATATTTTTCCTGTGGAATAAAGTTAGGAAGAAATCTCAGTATAATTTTTTTATTCAACGCAAAAACTATTCAAAGTAATATCAAAACAGACTCAAGTTTATTATACTAAATCATGTTAATAGTAATAATCAAGTTTAACTAGCTCTACACTCAAGTTTGATGGATCAAAACGGAGAACTAAACAAGCTCTGCAAATACCATCCATTAGCAATAGACACCACAAATAAAAGAAATCGACTCAAAAGAACCTCCCTCACATCATCACATGGAAAACACCACCTTGACACCCTAGGAGCCTCAAGTGTGAACCCTCCCTAATTTAATGCATTTTATCACCAGCAAACATACACGAGCATTCAAATTCTGGGAAAAACTATGTATGCCTGAGTTTAACTAGCAGAAGATGGCCAAAAAAATTAATATTCATTTAAGATATTTTACACTAAATTTGACAAATTAATTCAAAAGGGCTATAATCAAATTTCTGTATAACTAATCGACAAACATAAATTTAGCTATCAGCTCGCGGCTTTTGACACTTTCGTCACTTTTCATACAAGACTTTTCGTGTTAAATAAAATTTCTAATTAATTAGTTATCTAAAATGCAGCTATTTACCATATTTTTCTTCACCCTTTCGTTTGCCATAAAAAATCCTCATCGGTGCTTAACATATACCAGTAGACGCAAGATGCTTGATCACTGGAAAAAAGTTACATTAAAATCAGGATGACATAACTAACATAAAGTATATAAAAAATTGTGCATATAAATGTAAGTTTGTGCACATCAGCCTTCATAAAACTATTGTTTGAATGCAGATAACACGTAGATCAGATTGAAAAGGCACTGAAGTAATATAAGTGTATATAACTGATCCAGGCACTATGTATCCAACAACACTAAATAATATCTTAATATTCATGGGTAAATAATGTTGCTGTCACCATCAATTGAATTAAATAAGGTATACTCTTCCACAAAACTCGTCTATTATTGATATTCTGATAGACAATGTATACAATATACAATGGAATTAATATATTAATTTAATTTATTTGACTCTTAGATTCTCGGGTACGTCGTTCGGCAAGAAAAATTAATATAATGCTTTTTTAATAAAACTACACATCCAAATAAAACCCCACATACTTGTATTTGTATATGCTGGTTTTGATGAGAAAACATTAGAAAATAAGGAATCAAACTCTGTCCTATCACCTATGTATTAATTTTTTAAAAATTTGTAGTATAAATACAATAATGGATGGAGGATGAACTCATATATATGGAAATACATTGACTATATGGTAATTGTTCTGTGAAATCTGAATTTCAAGTAGCATGTAACAGGTGTAATGGGATGGTCAACAAGCAGAATACAAGGTTCGTTCTGGAAAAATTTGTGGAATATCTCCCATGCATCTCAACCAAAATGTATAAGAACTTCAAAAATATTCTGCCAGCGTAAAGAGGAGAAACCAGAAAGGTGGATGTACGAGCTATATGCCCTGTTTGTCATGGAGAGAAGGAGACAATTGAACATGCTTTGCTCACTTGCAATGAACCAAGTCGTGTATGCATGGTTTGCATCAGTTTTTTTTTTTGGCAATTGGTACACGTGATTTGAATGGAACAAGTTTTGCAAAATGGTTTAGTAGGGGAATGATGGAATCAACTTTATGATAAATTAAATTTGATGATTGTTATGTTTTAAGTGATGAGTTTTCAGTATACATATCTCTCACTTTTACTAGAAGAATGGACGATAGAGTTGCTAATGAATTAGCTCATAGCTTGAATGATTTTTCTTTTTCATGACAACAAGTATATTGGAGAAAATATTGAAGATAATAATACTTGTTTGTTTGCAGCTAAAGTTGTTATGTTATGTTTGACCAGTTCTAGTTTTATTTTGAATTTATTGTTAGGTTGAAATTGTTATCTTATGTTAGTTAGTTGTAGTTTTATTTCAAATTATTGTGTAACTTACATAAAAGTTATCACAAATACAATTTCTAATAAGTGTAACATATCCTTTATATATTTGCTGGTGCACCTTCTTCTGATGAATTAAATCTAGCTTTTCACATTTAAGAAAAAAAGTATAAATACAATAAGCATAAAATGACCCATTAATAATTTTGACTTTGGCCAACCCTTCCCCTTTTTTGCCCGCAACACAACTTTTCTTTTAAATAAAAATGTCAACTGCGTGGTTGACAGTTGGGACCCCCCCCTCCTCTTCTTTTTTTTTTAAGAATACTTGTACAAAACTACAAATTTAATTTGCAAAAACCTTTTATGAACATTCTTTCGACCCATACCTAGATTCAAGCATGAGTTATAAGAATTTGAACCGCAAATTTAATCGACTGCCGAGAATTCAAAATTGCGATGATACATAGCCCGATCTTAAATAGTAGAGATCAAATATGATTTTCTTTTAAAGACAAATAGGAATTAATATCTAGATAAAATTTAGATAAAAAAGTTCAAGTATTTTTTCATATTATTAATTAATTGAAACTAAACATTTGACTTTATATGTTATTTTTAATGTAAATTTTATTATATATATTATTGAAATGAAGTTCTAATTTTGATAGAAGAAAAAGAAGAAGTGAAATACGAGATCACAAACTCAGATTGCTCGCGGCTAAATATGAATTGAGAAAGCAACATTTATATTTTGTACATGGTATGTTAAACTATGCACAACCTAAACAAAAAAAAAAAAAAAAGACATTTTTAAATCATTAATTTTATGATAATTGTTAAAAAGTTAAAAAATCATTAAAAATATAGTAATTTAATATTACCGATAGATATTTATACGGAATATCAATAAAAAATATTTATGAAGTCATTAACTATTATCCTTTTACCAATAATAATTAATAAAATTACAAAAAAAAATGGTGCAATTAATTATGTTATAGAAAAAACAATCATAATGCTTATATTAAAAAGACAACCTCACCTTTACTATCAGATATTAATACGTAAATCTTTTTCTAATCATTATGTCAAATACAGTATTGAACAAAGTGTCAGAATTAAGTCAATTAAGTATTATCAAAATCGACTAATTGAGTGATTAAAAAATGGATAGCAAGTTATCAAAAAAATAAGAGAAACAAAGTGTTGTTTTATTTTATAATATTATATTATTTATTTCGTAGTAGCAAATATGTTTACTTTCAGTGCCCCAAACATTTACGTTAGATATAACATTTTCATATGTAAATTAAATCAGTTAAGTGTTTGAATGGCTCTTATGCATAGTCTTAAATCATTTTTTGTAAAATACAGATTGCCTTAAAATTCCAAACTAACAGTTCTGCTGCTTTTGATCATGAGATTTAAATCCGTCGCAGTTGGTCTCACAGGCAGCCCACAGAACGTCCACAAATACTACCCCAGCTAAATGATATTGATGAACAATGAGAGTTAGAGCAGTGCTAATTGGTACGCAAAAATTTCATACGAACAGGTACGAAAACTCAATGTATAATTAGTTTCATTGGATAACAGTAATAGATTAAAAACTAAAATAAAGAAGTGAAACAGAAATCACGGTGGTAATTACAATACGCATTTTCATAAGAGTTAACGGGAATGTTTGTATGGGAGAAATAATCGCTAACTCCAACCCCCCCCCCCCCCCCCAAAAAAAAAAAGCATAATAATTACCACAAATAGAAATAACATCAAAGAATGACTTCCATATTTTGGGCCTAGTATGTATTTAGAATAACTTGGTTTTCTATCTGAACCCTGTTTTGAAGAGGATTTTGTTCAAAGCCAATCAAACACTAGATAAGGACATTTTTTATATTGAGAATTCAAACATTGGTTCATCACATTGTGAAGAACTAACCTCTTCCACTAGACACAAACCTTGTTTTGAACTTGACAATTTATACTCAAGTTTATTTATTGGAAGAAATTTTGATTAAAACATGCAACAGCAAGCAGGTGCCTATTCATCAAGTTACCAATGGGGCAACTAGACTTGCAGATGATCTTCAAATATGGATTACCCAACCATATCGCAGACACTTTATAGAACTTGGGGTTTAGAGAACTGTAAATTGTTTGACAGAAGACTATGGAGTATGGACATCCAATGAGAAGGTCATGCCTTGTTAAAAGCACATACATTCTAGATTAGTCTTTCCAGAATGTAACCTTATACATTCTAGAAATATTAATCCGAAAGATAATTTTACATTCCGAATTAGGTGCAGGAAGTGATTATGGAATACAAGAAGCAACTGTCGATCAATCCTTAGTTACAGTCTTACAGAACTAAATAAACGATTAATGAACCCTTACAAACCACTAGTGAGGAGTTGCTTATGAGGTGTTCACGAGCCACCCAGTATAATGGTGTTTCTAGATCATTCTTGCAAAGTTAGCTAAGGTGATGTACTCACCACCTCTGATAAAGGTAAGAACAATTAAAGAGGACACACATAATAAAAAAGTATGACCAACCCTGGTCACACAATGCAGAACTCACTAAAATCACGAGTTCACACCAAACATTAGGAGTTTCCAAAGTGTATTATTCTCTAGATTAACAAAATATATGCAAAAACTGCAATGATTTAATTTAACCTGTCATTCTCAAATGGTGAAATTTCAGCAACCGAAGAATGATATTGAACGTATACCCCCCAAAAAATGATATTGAATGTACTTTTTGTCCTAAAGAAGGAAACCATAATTTATATGAATTGGTAAACAGAAAAATTATTCATCTGGATTTGATTTCATGTTATGCCTAAAGACACCTCGGAAGAAATCATGGTCCAACAAGCAAGTGGAGGCTTTCTCCAACCCATTCCTGGCAGCTTCCATCTTCTCAATGATATTCTTGTAAATCCGTACCCATTTGTATACTGCTCGCTTCAATCGAACACTCTGGCCTCTACCAGACACAAACTTGATGCAGTCCTTAGCTAGCTTTAGAAGTTCTAAGCCATTGATGACAAAAATATACTGGAAAAGAAAATTGTGATGTTATTAAATGAGATCTGGCACATGCATCCTATCAACCTTCTTAATAAAAAAAGAATTGTCCAAGGTAATCAACTATAATCAGAATTTTGCATATGAATATATCCAAACTCAACCACCTCATGCAATTTATATTTACAGTCATCTTCCATTAAGTATATCAACTACCGTTGTTAACTTAGTAACATCACTTCAAGCTTTTCCTCCATTTTTCATAGTCAATAAAGAAATCTCAAGACTAAGTGGACGAGGAAGGACTTGTGCATACACACAATTCCTGTAACAAGAGAGAGAGAGAGTGAGAGAGAGAGAGAGAGTTTACCATTAATATAAAGCAAACTGATGCTAAAACAACTTGAAGAGTTTCATTTGACATCCCATCTGATCCACCGGAGCTGCTGTTGCCACCACCACCTCGTCCTCCTGGAGGCTTTCCCCCACTTCCGCCCTTTTCTATTTGCTGTCGCAATATATCCTCTATCGAATATCCCTTCAATTGTCCCATAGCTTTCTGAAGAGATTTTCTCTGGAAATCCTAATTATGTAACTAATACTTAGTAACTGAAGAACAATTCAAATCCAAAATCCAAAACCACAAAATATATATCAAGAGCATCCAAGCAACTCTAATTCCTCTACTCACATCCCTTAAACATGCCCAGCCAAGGTTCACAGTTGGAAGAAAACTCGAGAGTCATTTAAAGAAAAGGGTTTTGGTGAAAAAATGGCCTCATCGAATAAACTACCCCCCACTTCTCTACCTAATGGTCTCAATGCTTCTCAACATAACAGCAGTAGTGACACAATAACAATAAAAATATTCTCACATGAAGCAACACATACTGGATAGTGAATAACCTAGGTAAGGAAATATCAAAAAGGATTTAAGTACTCATTTGATCCCTATAATCTACACAATCTTTACATATTTAGTCTCTACACCTAAAAATTGCTCATTTTAGTCTTTACACGTATGCTTTTTAATTTACAATGTTTACATATTAGACTCTACATCTAAAAATTAATCAATTTAGTCTTCACACGTATTTTTTTTAATTTGTTTTAGTCTCCGCCGTCCAAAATGACAACGATTAAAACCGATCAAGAGTGTATATTTAGGGACAAAATCGAGTTAAAAAGTGATCGAGCAAGAACAACAGAGACCAAACGAGTAATTAAACCTATCAAAAAGTTTTATCGACGAAATGTGACAGTGCAACACAAACAAAGATGCATAATGATGTATGATTACCCCGTTATTTTCCATCATTTCTTGTCCACCGGCGAAACAAACGTGGAGAGGTTGGCGAGATTTTAGGTTCAGGGAAGTGACAGAGATAGGGTCAAAAGCCATCGGCAATGAACGTGGCGTTGAGTTAAAATCGCGGCGACGCAACTGAGAGGATGTGATTGGGGGGGCATAAACCCTTGGAAGACATGGAGCAACTCGAATAACACTCATTTTCATCAAAATTCACACATCAATCACATGCCTGCATTTCATACGAAAACAATCAATAACCAGAGAGCATGCGAGAAAGAAAGGAACGCGAAAACGATAGAGGAAAATCACTAACCGGTTGAAGGGTTACGACGGTGCAATCAAAGTTGTGGATTATTGTGCAACTTAGTTAGGGCAATGTTAGAGGATCTTTATTTTTTATTTTTACTTGATTTGATTTCGAGAGGGTTCTAGAGTTTCTTTGGTGATCTCTGTTTCTGATCAAACGCCAGACGTTGGATCAAATAGTTAGTGAGGGTGTCCGAGGAATTTGTGAAAAGTTGAATGGGGCACCTAAGCACTTAGTGAACGGTATGCTAGAAATTACGAAAACTTAAATATTTTAAAAAGAAAAAGAAACTTGCAGTCCAATCCAATAGAAGAAAAATTGAGAAGAAAACTAAAGTTTTGAATAAAAAGGATGGATTTTATATTTTGACCAAGTGTTTGACATTTTATCTTAATTTCGTTAACATTTATGACTTAAGACTAGAGTTTTTGAATGAAAAAGGATCGATTTTATATTTTCATCAAGCGTTTGGAATCTTATCTTAATTTGGTTAACATTTATGATTTAAGACTAGAGGTTTTTGAATGAAAAATCATCGATTTTATATATTTACCTAGCATTTGGGATCTTATCTTGATTTTGTTAACATTTATGATTTAAGATTAGAGTTTATTATGATAAAATTAGTTAAAAATATCCGTTTGAAGTTAAAAAATTAGTTTATTAAATTGTAATTATTTGATAAAACTAATTATTAAAATAGTTGAAAAATATAAAATAATAAAATTATGATTTATTTAAATAAGATAATAAGAAAATTTAATAAATATATTAAGAATAAAAAAGGAAAAATATAAAAAAATTAAAAATTAATGTTTCAAAAAATATTAGAAATTATTTAAACGAACTTGTTTATTAAATAGTTAAATGAGATTTTAAGCAAGTAAAAAAAAATAGAAGTTAGCTTAAAAGACTATCAAACATAGCTAAAATAAAAATTCAATTAGATAGTTTTAAATTATATGTTAAAATGTAAATTTTTTTCCTATTTTCTTAAATTTAGACTTTTATTTTTTAATTGAGACATTTCATTATTCACTTTTAAAAAATTATGATTTAGCCCCCTCATTTTTTAATAGAGATATTTCGTGTCCGCTTTTAAAAAGCCGCAATTTTAGTCATTGTGATTAATTTTGAACTTTAATTTATATACTTTGTACATGTTGACTAACACTTGTCTATTTATTATCCACATTACAAATATTTTTTAAAATTATTTAATTATTAACAAACTTAATTTATTAAAAAAAGAATTAAAAAATTACATAAGTCAAGTTTGAAATTGACAAAGAAGGATAAACTCGCCAATTTTTTAAAAAGTAGAAGGCAAATATCTCAATTAAAAATAAAAAAGTTAAAATCACAAATTTTTTAAAAAGTAAGAGATAAAATGTTCCCATTAAAAAAAAATAGGAGAACTAAAATCAAAAATTTTAAAAATTAGTTGTGTCGAAATCAATATTAATGGAAATTACAAAATTAGTATTTATTGTTTCACTATTCATAAAAATCTTTTCCTATCAAGTTGTTGGGTAGAGTAAAATTGAAATTTGAATTTTTAAAGTAAGAAAATGATGATTTAGAAAAGATATTTCATTAAAAGTGATCAATTATAGTCATCACAAAAAATTGGTGAATTTGACAACAGTATCACGAAGGCATAAATGTTTCAATATAAAATAATTATTTTTACCTGAAGTCTAGTTACAGAGATAATTATATTTAGGTAAAATTTGATTATTATTTTTGAAAACATTTTATTCTCTCAGGTACAATCTGTTAGCATTGTTGCAAGGTACAATATGTTAGGTGAAACTTTTTGTCGGTGAGAATTCAAGTTTAAGGGAAATAGCAGTAACGAAGATGAGATGTTAAAGCCTTAAAGGTGGGTAAATGTTTTTCCTTTTTTGTCATATACGGTTTTATCACATTTGTTTAAGATAAGATTAAGGTCCGTTTGTTCGAATCTTTTCAGAGGAAAAATGCTTTTAAAGTAATAAATACGTTCAAATATATTGGAAAAACTGCATAATACTATAATAAGATGCATTTTTCTTTTTGTACAATTTGTCTATTACACTATTAATGTCCTTGAAATAATAATTAAATAAATAAAATTAGTCATTTGTTATATCCACTTCTCTTTTTTTTCTAAATATACTCTCCTTAAATACTCATTATATTCAAAATACTCTTATATCATCAGTCATGAAAATATATTTCAAAATTGATGTTTAATTTTTTTTATTCCGAAAAATAATTTATATAATACAAAATTTTAAACATCATTCTAAAATATACTTTCGGAAACAAATAATTATAAGTTCTTAAAAATGCTTTTCTAAATGTGATTTTAATTTTAGATTTCAAAAAGTATTTTTCAAAAGTTAAAAAATATCCAAAAAAAAGATTTTTTTTGGAATTTAATGAAAAAACACGTATTTTTTTCAAAATCTAAAAAAAATGACAATTTCAATAAAATAATAGACAAAAAAAAGTATTCTAATATATCAATACTTCACCTTGAACTTTTAACCTAATTACATAACTTGCAAACTATGTAAGCATTACTCCAAAGTCACTAAGAAATTAAAAGAAGTCCCATGTATAAGATTACCAGAGCTTCTTTTCTGCAAACCCTTTTTTCTAACCCCCTCCCCGCCATCATTTTCTTTTTTAAAATTTTATTTCCTTTCTACCGTTCACTCTACTTGTGTATATTGTATATTCACCCCTTAATCCCTTAATAGTGCATGTACCCTGCGATGCACGGAAAAATTTATGTATGGGAGAATTTTTTTTTTTTTTGTAATTAAAAAAACTTGAAAAGAATAACAAATTAAATGTATTCTTATAAAAGTTCATATGATTTTACAACAAGCAAAAAAATTATTTTAGCTTCTCATGGTTAAATAACCTCTAATCAAAGTATACTTATTATCTATTTTTTTTCCCCAAACCCCCCTCTTATAACCTCAGGGTGGGTATAAGGACGGAAATTCACTTACTCAAACCCAAATTTGGTCCTACTTTTTTAAGTAAGAGAAAACTCAAACTTGACTCTAGGTTAAAGTGAGATTTTTCCATTAAAGTTGGGACAAGGTGGAACACTCATGAGTTTTGTTTTTATTGTCATGTTTAGATAAACATTTTTTATATCTCCCTCCTCCTTCTAATAGGTTTATGTGATATGAGGGCGTCCTTTTCTTTCATTTCATTTTTATTTCAAAAGCTTGGTGCTTGATGCTTGATTCATAATGGTACGATCTTTGTGGTGTTTGGAGATTTTGGAGTTAAAGGACTAAAGCCAGCAATTTTCTTGGAGGTTAGGGGATATGAAGGCAAAATGAAATCTTTATTTTGTTCAATTAGAAAATATATAAACGATGAAATAATATTTTTATTATATATTTCAATTCATTTAATTTTATTCTTTATCATCAATCCCAAACACAGCCTTAAAAATTTCTCTAACAAAAATAACATTAACACTGAGAATGACCTCATATGATGAGGTACATATATACAATCTCCCACAGTCTTGACATAATCCTTGATACTCCTAAGATCCTTTTTCAAACCAGATCAAACTTTAATCTTAAGAGTATAGACAATTGTGTTTAAAGAATTAACTTAAACTAAGACAAGGCTTTAATGTATATAATAAGGTCCCATATTTTTGGAGAAAGGAAGGCTTTTTAGTTATATTTTGGGATCAGCTTGGATCACATAGTATTTTGGAGTCTTGATCTTCTGTTATATATATGGTATATCTTGTAGATAGACAGATGTAAAGTTTGATATTAATGAATAGTTGCAGTTGGCCTTTAAAAAAAATGGTCCCTATATGTAAACACACTAATAAAAAAAATCCCTTTACAATGTCATTTAGTAATTATTTAGAAAAGAAAGTAAAATTCTATGGCCTCCTTGCCGTGCTACAAATGTAATAATTAGTTTTGTAGCCCTACTAATTGTACAACTAAGAATTCTTTATTTATGTTAAATTGGGTATACTCCCTCTGATGCCCTCCACTAGCTTCCTGGAAAAGCAGCATTGAATTTTTTTTCTTCTGTTTTTCCATTAAGGCATTATTGAGATGTCATTCCCTTACTTTCCAAAGGTCTTGAATGGAATGATATTGATCAAAAAGTAAAACCTAATGAAGGAGCCATGTTCGCATGTAACCTAAAGGTGGAAAAAGGCTTGACCAAGATGGGGCCAATGCTGGTAGTACCTAATACCAAGTGACCTCAAAAGAAATACGTGAATTTGTATATCTTGATTGTAACTTAATTCAAGCTCAGCCTTTATGTTGTCACACTCTCAATGCCACAAACTACAAACAGAGAAAAGAATAGGGGCCCCATAAGTGGGGTGGGGGTAAATAGTTACTAACTCATACCCTAGGGAAAGGCATTTAACTTTTCAATGTCCATTCATAGACATCATCATTTTGTGCAAGAAGTCACCTACCTTTGATCCCTTTTGGGCACATAAAAAATGCATACAAGCTCTTTTTCTTATACCATTAGTGGCTTGTTTACCTTCATCTTATAATTACCTTGACAGTTCCATATAATCGCAGTCAAACTTTTCATTCATTAATCTATGTGCTACATATTACCGATTGAATGAAGATTTTACATTCATTTTGCTGAATATTAAGAAATTCGGTTTAATTTTCATGCACGATGATTGTAAAGGTTTTCACATTGTTAGTAAAAAACCATCTCAGAATTTATAAAAACGAATGAATTTACCAGAATATATAATTGAATGATAGTATAAAAAATATTTCAAGTATCAATATATTCTAATTAAATTTGTAATCCTTATTGTTATTGGTATAAATTTATATGAGAAGTGCAAATGTAAACGGTTTCTAAGTTAGAATAAATATTCGATTTCGTAAAGCATACTTAGAAAATTCCAAGTTATGCTAAACCAATCCAAATTGTAATTTGGTCAACCTAAATCTTAAAAGTATGTAATATGATTTTTAATTATTCTTAGAATGTGGGTTTGAATTTAACTGAACCTCAAAAACTAGCTCATAGAGTGAGGGTTGTTCCCTACTTATATACTCTGACTTAGCACTATCTATAGTCGAAGTAAGATTTGGGTTATTTCCAATACATCACATCAGCTAGAGATAATATCAAGTTAGAGTATATAAATGGAGAACAATCTTCATCCTATGAACTAACTTTTGGAGTTGAACTAGGTCAAAACTCATTCTAAGAATTATGGTTTTAAATTATTATTGTAATTATGCATATGTATAAATATATGTGTGTATATATATATATATATATTTAAGAAGATAAATTTATTTCATTTCTTTCGCAATGAGAGAATAGATACATGTTGGTATATGATAAGAAAACATGGACACTAGCATAAGATTTATACGCTCTAGTCAAAGCGTGGGTGAGTTGATTCACTTGCATCCTCACGTGATTGCGATTCTATTCTAACTAGTAAAATTGTATAAGAATATTATTGATAAATGTAGTTGATACAATTGCAAGTTGTAACAACCTTAAAAAGTAAAAACCGCAATATATTACGATCGAGTGTGAACTGCAATTTAAAGTCAAGGTACGCAATTTGATTAATAAATTTGTATCCAAAAGCTATCCGTAGTTGATGTATGACAATTTCTCTTTCTTTCCCCAGACTTGCATAAGCATAACCACCACACAATGCGTGTCCATACACTAAATTTTATGCATCCATTTTGGAATATACTCCATACAGTATGTATACAGAGATAAGAGAAAAAATATTTTTCTACGCTAGTCATTTTAATAGGTTGGGCTACCACGTGCTGATGATTGATGGAAACAATATGTTAGGCAGCTGAATTGATATATGGTTAAAAAGTAAAATCACATCAGTTCCACCTCCACCCCTTATTTTATTTTTATTTTAAAAAAGCTTTGATGCCGACATTTTTGATATTTTCCTATGTACAAAATGAATTGAAGGAGAAGTTAGTAATTTCCAACCTATCTATTCTTCACTATTTGAGGCTGGTAGGTGTCTGTGGCAGCCCCATAAAAAACATTGGGGGTGTAATATTCCTTATGGGCTCAGGTTGTATTCTATCCCAAATTGCTTGTCCTTGCCCTGCTATGTGAAAGGAATGGCTAAGCACCCTTCCAAATAAAGAGAGGGATAGGGAAAATAGTGTTTTGAACATCAGAATTGCAGCCACCTCACTTGCTTGGAAAGTTATCATATCACATATTCACACTTTGTTATGTGCAGTAGATAAATTGAACATGCCCCGTGTTTGTAGTTCAACTTATGGTGGGAGATATAAGGTAAGTTGATTGAGTTTTATGATTAAAAGATGTTTGATTCATTTTATTAATAAAACTAACATTCTGATAATATTTGCAGATAAAAAAAGAAAAAAAAATTACAGTAAAAAAATAAAATAAAGAATCAAGAAAGAAAGGCCCAATACTAATTTATGAGCAAGAGAATGGTGATTCTAATCAGTAATTTTGTTGAATTGGACAGAGTGAGTGACTTTAATGCCTTTGAGTTCGATGCATTGGATGGAGAGATGGGGCTCTAGCAGCCTAGGACACATGTAGTGCCAAATTGAGATTGCTCATGACATTTTATCTTACTTGTCTTGCATAAAAGAAGAAAACAAATCAACTAGATAGGGAAAGATCAGGGAATTATCTCTCTCTTTCTCTCTCTACTTTCATTCTGAGTTTTTGTTTGCTTCTTTGAGCATTTACTAATTCAATTCTCCTTTTGGGGTGAAGCTCTATGATTATGTTGGGGGAGGTAAAAAAAAACTATAAACAGCAACCAGCTTTTATTGTTTGTTTAATACTATATGATATGATGAGGTTGACTAAGCTTGGATATAAGATTTGTTTGGATACAAGAGGATATGGTGTTTTTAAAAGTTTCTCTATTAGAAATATAAAGTTTTTTATTAGAAAATTTTTAAAAAGCTGTCAAAAAAGACTTTTTAGTCTTGTATTCAAACAAATTTATTATTTTCAGCTTTTTTATTTTAAATCAGTAAAAGAAATGAAATGAAATGGGCACAAATTAAGCTTCTGAATTTTCTCAGAGAGAGAGAAAGAGATAACTCCAATAATACAGTGGATATTTGTACATTGGAGCAGTCACGAGGGAGACTCTTGCTTAGATCTAAAAGAATAATATGGTATGCAGTTGTTGCACACTTTCTCAGCCAAACAACATATAAAACAACGAAACAGATGTCTGCAACACAGCAAAAATATTCTGCACACAATGATACAAGCGAAATTGATTGCCTTAACAGAAATATATATATGATACAGAATTGGCTTTTGAATTTCCTCTGAATACTAGCAACATTGATTTATTATTACCTATGGCCACTCTTTACAACTTACCATACATACCTAAAGGACCACGACCAACCATGCTGCTGCACGAACTACATTAATTTCTCACCAAGATAAAAAAAAAATGAAATGAAATAAAAATAATATACCCCAATCGTTGTACTCTCTTGGAAGCCATGGCCTCCAAATAGGTAGCAACACATTTGACAGAGGTTGTAACTTCTAAGGTTAAGGTAAGGTCCTTAATTAATTTCTATGAAGCCATACCATACCATATGATACCATGGTATGGCATAATATTACATTAAATTGTTGCATCATATATGGTAGGCCAAATTAATTAAATTGGAACAGCTCAGGAGGGATAGACAAGGAAGGAAAGTATGAGTTGGGTGGTAACGGGGAAAGAAGGAGATCAAACTCTATATCAGTGGATAGTGATACAGGGTCTTCCACAAAAGCAAAAACAAAGAGAAGAGATAGGGTGTGAGGTCTTACAAGGTCAAGAAAAGGTCTTACAAGGTCAAGAAGATGACTCCAAGGGAAAAACAGAGAAAAGTGTGGTAGAAATTAGTAGAAGAAAGAAAGGGTAGTAGTAGTAGTAAAAAGCTCAGATAGGATAGCACCAGATTAGAATGAAGAAGCTGCTCCTGCTGCAGGAGAATTGTCAGCTCCAATTTCAGAGCCACTAATGGCTTCTTTTTTTTGGTCACACCTCTTAATTCTCCTCAAAGGGTAGTTGACCATGGTCATGCTCATGGTCACCTTGCACTTGCTGCTGCTGCTAGCCACATGCATGAGAAAAAACCCTCCCTTATAGGGACCTGCATCATGTATCATGCTCTTAAAATTAGTGCAGAGAATAATGAAGAAGAATGGCAGAAGCAGAAGCAGGAGAGCCAGCTTTAGATTAGATGAAAAGTAAGGGGAGGATAGAAAAAAGTGAACATAAAAACAATTAAAAGAATACAAGAGAATATCTTAGTTACCATAAAGTAAATAGTTCAGTCAGTCACAGAATAATTATCTTATGGCATAAGCTAGTACAAACATATATGAATTACACATATTAAAAATGTTGTAAATAACTGTGCAGTGCAAGCTATGATTCTATATGATGCAAATTTTATTTTACAAGTTCAACACACACACTTGTACACTAGTATTAGTATAGTACCTTTGATAAAAAAACCGTCTTTTGGTCTCATCTTTGAGACCCTTTTTTTTCTCCACTCTATTATTTCAAGAGGGTGAAAGGAGAGAGAAAGAGAAGCACAGAAAAAGTGAGAGTGTGAAAGAGAGAGAGAGAGAGAGAGAGAGAGAGGACTTTTTGTTATGGTAAGATAGGAGGGAATGGAGGAAATGAAGAGGTGTTTATATTGACGAAAAAAGGAAACATGAGTGTGCATGACGCGGTCAGTGGGCTTTCCCAATGGACCTGATTGCGACAGGTCCAAGGCCCAGAAAAATCTAAATGGACCTAATGACGTCAGCAGGGCCCAGGTGAGAGAAAAGCATAAAGGAAAAAAAATGTTAAATGTTGGAAATGTAGTTTTCTATGACCGACCTAGGAAAGGAAAAGGATGAAATAATTTTGTTCCGTTTTGCAATTTTTTCTTTGTTTTTCAACAATTTTTGTTTTTATTTTTTAATCGAATTTCAAATTAATTAAATTTTATTTTTTCTAATTAATCAGAGGATTAAGAAGAAAAAACAATTTTTTGTTTATCTCTTCAACGTTATTAAGCAACTATAATGCTTTTCTTTAAAATGTTTTTATAACCATAAACATTGCTAAAGTATTAAAAGTGGAGAACATTGAGCCGGTGAATCAGAGCATTATTACTATAATAATATAATTATTAACCCGTAAAGTTTTACTCATAATTGATCATCTTAAGAATTATTTAATTCAGTGCAGTTCTACAAATGATGTCCGTACTAAGGAGGACAGAAGGGTCTTCAGCCTTTGTGTACGCCATGTGGCTGGCTGTTGTGTCCCAGTGTTGCTCGTGTGCTTTCCCAAAACTGACATTTTTCTGTGTGCAAGTTGAAACTCACCATAGCAGATTACTACTTCTAAAACTTTTGAAGCATTTGTAATTCGCTTAAATCACAATTCTCGATGTATCTTTGGGTTATGGTTTAAACGAATTTTAAAGTTGAAACTCAGCTCGGAGACTTTTATTGTTTGTAGTATTGTTGTATCAGACATGTTTTCTATACTTATTTAACATTTTTTTATACTTTTTATTAGATGTTGAATTTAAAAAAAAAATATTGGTTTAAACATTTAAGTTATCATCTTTAAACAAGTTATACACTTAAAAAATATAAAACAAGTTAGTTTAGAAAGATAAATATATCATTAATTTAGATATTTTATTATATGTTATTTATATTTAATTTTATTAGAATTTCTATGTTTGTGTATATGTGACCCATCTATATCATAAATTTTAGACATTAATCATGAAATATGTCTTCGTTGTCCATATCAAAGTTTGTGCTTCATAACTCACCATAGGATATTACTACTAAAATTTTAAAGCATTTGCAATTCTTTTAAATCACATTTTTACTAATGCAAGTTGAAAATTACCATGTTTTCTATAAAAAAAAAATACACATGTTCTATCAATGACAATTCAACATGCTGTTACATTATGTTATTTGTTAATGTTGTTAATTAACAACGGAGACTAAGCAAAAAAAAAACTAGAATCAAAATAAAAATCTTTAAAGTATTCAAACAATCTCTATTTTATCCAGACCAAAGGTTTTTTAGGCTTAAATCAATATATTTTTACCATGTTGTCATATCAAATACGTATAATATTGGATATACTTATCATAGGCGAGATTATTTTAGTTTAATTAGTGATTTTGAGTTTAATTTTTAGTATGTATTTCCGTTAAGAGAGTTCTCTTGTTTACATTAATTCTATTAGGCTCGAGGAATATTGCTTCTCTCAAATATTACGTGTGATTTCTAAAAAAAACAATTTAATACAGCTGCATTTATAATGCCTTAATTATCTCGTGACTTAAAATTCATTAAAAAAATACCCTAATGTAAAACAGCTCTCTATTTAAGGATCTACAAGCTAATTGGTTCTGTTTTGATAATTAACATACATAAAATAATAATGAAGACATATCCTAGAAGATGAAGGGTGGTGCACACAATCCTGTAGTCACAGTATAGGCTTACACATGGTTGAGTTTAAAACAGAAATTTTTTGACAGAACCGTTAAAATTCTAACAAAACTCTCTTTCTATACGCAAATTAAACTATATATCATTATTGAACACTAATAATCCAAATGAGCACGAAGATCAAGTTTGTAATGATAATAATAATATCGAAGGAACAAATTGGTTGGTTTTGAATATGACCCATGTGGATGGCATTGAACGCGATCGAGTTGTAAGGTGAGTAGAATGTAATATTCAGTGAGACAGGGACATGAGAATCCATTAATGATTTCTCACATCGGGTTTAAGATCCTGTGTTTCTTTATAGTTTTTTCTTTCTTTCTTGGAATGGCACTGCCTGGTGGTATACGTAAACATGCTTTACTTGGGAACTCGCCTAGAAACTCAAGTTATTACACCAATGAGTTTTTTTTTTTATTATCATGTTTTTAATATCGAATATCCTTTGATTTTAGTGACGATTGATCTTCATCAAAGAATTTATTTGACTATCTATAGTTAATTTTTTTTCATCCATAAAATTGGAATCAAAATTTTATTTTAAAAAATTAAATTCAGAATTACTCAGAATCAGTGATTTATTAGTTACACCAAATAAGTTTAGTTAGCCAGAAAAGAGGGAACACAAAAACGTGTATTTTGGCAAAATGATGGGTGAAGGGAACAAGGAATCTTAGGTAACCGAAAGAAAATATGCTAAACTATTGGTGAGACTTCTAAATACTCGAGGAAAGTAGGGGTGTGGAACGATGATGGCAGTTGGAAATCTTACTAGCAACACAGTCTCCAAAGTTACATGGTCAAACAAGTCACAAAGTCACACCCTCCCCAATTCCTTGGCTTGCTAACTCGATAATTAAATAAAGACTTTGTACATGGCTACTACAGTACCTTTTTTGGAGTGAGCAAATTAAATTAATGTGAAGGATTTTAATTTTAATTTTGTAAGTACACTACTTATGGATTGACCAAAAGTCTTTGTACCCTATGTTTGGGGTCAAGTGTCCCCACATCCCCTTTGCTCTCTGCTAAGGTCCAATACTCACACACTACTGCCCCTGGCCAATCTGACCCAGTGAATAACATGGCAGTGACCCTTTTTCCTGTTCTACCCATGCACCATGTAATTAAGCACTAGTCCACTTCTGAAATGCTAGTCTTTTATTCCATTCCGTGACCATACCAAATAGTTTCCTATCCCACTGTGGATTTCATTTGCATTGATTAATAGTATATAATAATAGTATGTGAATATATATATGTGTGTGTGTGTGTGTGCGCGCCTTAGTATCCCTAAACTTTCTTGTCAGTGAATGTATCCTGTAAGAATGTAAGATGGGATTAAAGGTCAAAGAGAGCATGATACTAATCCTGCAACTACAAGACATGCAGAATCGGAAATGTCAGTCACGCACACACATGAATGTAGATATGTGTTTGTGTGTGACAAACATAAGTTAAAAAAGCTATAGCAAACTTGAGAACAAGGTTTTTGGTACTTTTAGCTGCGAGATATATGTGTGTGTGTGTGTGTGTGTAGAAGATATGGACTTTTTTTTCCCGTTTTGGGTTTGTTAATTTGTTGGTCCTCAATGTTGAGAAACCTAAATGCAATTACAATATACGGCCCTCGAAATTAAATCATGAATTTTTCTCTGTTTTTGGACCCTCCCAAGTTGCAATTATGGACCCTAATTAACATAACCCATTCAAACTAGTTGCTCTCGAAGATGAGGCCAACTATAACTCAATCAATGATGTGCACTGTACATAGTGACAAAATGTTGCTAATAAGGTTTGGCTCTATATTTGGTTTTAGGACCACTTCTTGTCCTTCTAATATTCTCTTCTCACCTTGGACATCCCAGAAACTTTAGCCAGCTCAAGATTACAAAAGCCAAATTTCAGTACCCTACATATGTTACATGTTTCGTTGATGATATAAACTTGAACTCGATCTTTCCTTTTCTCTCTTTTTCCACCTCCTAGTCCTTATATAAGTAGACACTTTCACTTGCAGTCAAATGTATCATGTCAAGAAATTAAAACTTCCCCTAGCTAGAGGCCCATTTTGACAGCACTTTCTTGATGAAATAGATATTAGTGTGGTGCATTTGGGTACGTAGCTAACACACTTTTTTTGTTTATCATGAACGAAGATATATAATTCAAAGTGTGTAGTATATGTAGACCCTAGTTATATAGTTTGGTACGGTATGCCATTCATTCATTTCATTTCATTTCACTTTTCATGTTGAAAATGAATGCGTGGAGCCCTTGAACTTTCTAAAAAGACTTTGAATATGTGCCACTTGCAGTAGCAAAATAGCTGTTGGGTGGGTGAATGTTGGTTTGATGTGACCAATGAGGAACATGCAAAATGATGGAGCTCATATTTGGACAAGGAATCGCTTGAAAACTATGAGACACTCAATGGTAGGGATGTGAAATATGGAAGGTGGGCAAATATAACACATAAACATGTTACGTAGCTGAGTGAAAAGAAAGGGTTGATGGGCAGGGGTAGCCTTTCGAATTATTCAAGAAGTGACTCTGGATGATATAAAAACTGTGCACAACCAAATCAGGAAACCAATAATGCAACAATATGAGGATAAAGGGGTAGTCTTGATAGGTGTATACCAACCCGTACATGTCCCTGAGCCAATTAGCATGTGGCCAAAGTGGAGCTGTTCCGGCATTAATTCTGTGTACCCCTAGAGACCCATTTGGGTTGAGAAAGGAACAAAAAAAGACCTGCAAAGATTCTCTATCTTTTTTTTTTTTTTTTTACATAAAGCTTTTAGATGAATTTGATCTTAGAAGCTCATCCAGATTAGATCATATCTCAAGACTTATTAAATGCTTACAAATCACTTATGCCAACAAAATTTTCAAATCCACAACAAAATTCAAATTCATATTTTTATAAAATACGATTGATTTTTATCAATTAGGTCAACTTTTATTAGCAAGATTCTCTCACTCAAAGGAAAAAAAGAGTGAGTTAATTTATTTTCTTCCATTGTGGTCCACCTGGTCACCATCAATTTCCGGGTAAAAGAGTGGCACCCACTTACAAAACATTTTCAAGCTACCAAATTCTCAACTATATTCTCTTTGCGGTCTCAGAAAAAACAGCAATGCAAAAATTCCTCTATGTGTCATCTAGTGGTGGGTATTGGATTGGATTTTTAAGAATTCAATCTTTATCAAATCTTTATCTATTTAAATGGATTGAATATTAAATTTATATTTATATTTTCTAAAAATAATTTGGATTCAAGACTCAATCCATTTAAATGGATATAAATTTAATCATATCCAATTTATATTTACATAAATGTTATAAGGATTATTTTACAAATTTTAGTAATTAAACACTAAAAAATGAAAAATTAGTTTTTATCTATTTAAGAGTTATTTTCAACCGACCTTGGTCAAAACAATTTTTTATCAATCTTGATTAGGGTATTTTTGACTACTTTAATCAGACCAATTTCGACTAACATCGAGCCAAGCATTTTTAGACCGATGTCAATCAGGACTATTTTTTGGTTGTGGTTGGTCAGTGCATTTTTTGTCGTTGTCGGTTAAGGATATTTTTTGTTGATCTTAGGTAGGATTATCTATTGGTTGAGGTCGGCTAGGATTTTAGTCAATGTCAATCGGTGATATTGTTTTGCCGACATCAACTAATGGTTTTTCGATCAATGTCAATGGTGACTAGTTTTTTGCCAACGATGGGGTTTTTGTGATCGACATTGATAAGGATTTTTTTGTCAATGTTAGTCGTTGATATTTTTGGCCAACGTTAGTCGAGATTATTTTTTGGTTAACGTTGACTAGGTTTTTTTGTTGAAGTTGGTTGAAACTATTTTTTTGATGGTGTGTAGCTAAGGTTTGTTGGCCAACATCGGACATGACTATTTCTTTTGACTAGTGTTAGCTAGGGATATTTTTTGTTGAGATTAATTAGGATTTTTTCGACCAACGTTAATTGGTGGAATATTTTGGCCTATGTCAGCTAATTTTTTTTTGGTCGACGATAAAAAATCCTAGTTGACGTCTGCAAAAAAAAAGTCTCATATGATGTTGACCAAAATAACCATAACTAATGTCGGTAGAAAAACCATCCGACGTCGACAAAAGATAATCTCGATAGACATCGATAAAAAAAAATCTTAATTGGCGTTGACAAAAAAATAGTCTCAACTGATGTTTGTAAAAAAAATTTGGACGGCATTGGCCAAAAAATAGTCTCAACCAACTTTGGTCGAATATATACCTTGTCGACGTTAACCGAAAAGCAATCTGAACCGATGACGACATAAAGTTATCATTATTTAACGTCGACACAAATAACTCTAGATGACATCGACCAAAAAATAATTCTTAACGAAATTGGGAAAAAAAAAACTAATCTTTATTATTTAAAAAATTATATCAAATTTAAAAATTAAAACAAACATTGAATTCATATCCAATTAATTAAATTGGATTTAACATTATGCACTTTATAATATGGAACAAAAACTATTCACGGCATTGGACACATTCTTTCCTTTATAATATGGACTAAAATTGATTGTTCACTTTATAATATGGAACAAAAACTATTCACGGCATTGGACACATTCTTTCCTTTATAATATGGACTGAAATTGATTGTTCAATTAAATAAACCGACTGTCGCGCTAGTTAAATATTTTCATGTAGAGTGAGCAAGACACAAGATCTTCTTCAAGCCCATATGTATTGAGACATGGGAAATATCTCCTTGTTAAGACCATTAATGAACATTGTAGATGATAGGCAAGACATGATTCTACATTTCCATTTTTTTTTTTTTTGACAATGTTCTACATTATTTCCTTCTTCAAAAAATATGAACGTTCATTTTGGATGGTCAAAACGATAATCAAAAGTTAAAACACATTACTAAACATTCTATTGTCAATTTGAAGTGTCTAATAAAACTACAAAAAAGAATACCTAGCTTAAAGTTTAAAAAGTATAATTAAAACTAAAAACTCGCAATTTAGTTTATCAGTGGGTTACTGAATATTCACATATAATCATGTTAATATTTAGTAAACTCAGCTTATGTAATTGCTATAGAGATTCTTCATTTTCAGTTTCTCTGTTAACTGTTTTTGGGCACCCCCCTTACATATTTTGGTTTTAAAAAAATTATCACACGTCTCTCTCTTACACTGCCGGAGCAAGTTTCAGTCTTTAAGAGGAGAAAGCTTCGATCTTTCTTTCCCCAATCTCTCTCAGCTGGTCTTAATTTGTAATTAGCTAAGAATACCGATTAAGTTAATAAAAACAATTAATAACAGCCGTTCATTATTTATATCTAACGGTCATAAATAGTGGTCCACGGTAGAATGCAGCATGTTTTCCAAACTGGAAAAAAAGAAAAAAAAAATCTCGAGACTTCTGATCCAAGGCACCAAAGAATGCATACTCATACAATTCTGGCAAAAAAGTAGACTAGTACTAAAGTGTTGGAGTTGAATTACACTTTTGTGAGAGTTTATTCATTTTCAAAAATTCATAATGTATACTGATACTCCGTCGACGCCTACCGTCAAACCCATAATGCTTAGTGGCCCGCTGTTACGGATGTGATCCCATATCCTCCCCATTAATGAACCCGAGCAATCAGGGATTCCCCTTTATGACGCAGGAGCAGTTATCGGCCGATAGTCCTTGATCCTCGCTACAGGCATAAGGGGAGAGGACCCGTCGGCTGCAATCACGGAGACAGAATGCCTCATCTCCGGTCCAGACGAAAGGTTATAAGGCAAAGAGA
>PYAF01001252.1:1035299-1046105 GCA_007407185.1 Glycine tomentella | reverse complement strand
CATTTAAAATATAAAAAAAATAAAAAAAAACATCCATGGCATGGATGTTTCTTGAGAATTTTTTAATAAGTTTTTCAAAAAAAATTCATGGGAAATAAGAATCTTATTTTTCCGAATTTATTTTTTCTTTTACTACAATAAAAGTATCATGTTATTCTTTATTAAATTATATGTGTTAAATAATTAAAATAATCAATAAAAATATTTTTAATTTTTTTATTTCTAAGAAACTTATTTAAAGGTTATTGATAATCAATCAAACAAATTTTATTTATTCCAAAAAATGTGAAATATGATTCATGATTTTTCAGAAATTACGATTTCTGGATATAGAAAAACTTATATGTTACTAAACGCTCTAAATATTTTGTGGAAAAATAAAAAGTTAAAATATCACAAGATATGAAAATGAGATAGTAAATTACAGTCAATTTTACTTTGCCTTATGTTTTGTTATTTTTCTTGGAATAGTGCAATAATGCATACATCATACTAACTGTATGGCTGAGGACACTGGTCCCCTTCTTTCTGTAAAGCCAAACGAGTTGGTCATAACTCAAAACACAAAGCTCACTCTAACAGACTAAAAATTCACGGGTTGTGGTCTGCAATGGATGTAAGTGTAACCACGTTCCACGCAATGTTCAAATTTGGACACAAGTTACTCTTCACGAACAAAATAGACATACAGTTATTTCACTTTGCTACAAAGTTGTAGAAAGAACACAACAGGATTGATCAACGAGCATTTTTAATGTTGCTTACTTGCTGTTCTAACTTTATATTAGTGTAGTACGAATAAAGTCCAAAACAATGTAGGTTGGTTTGCCAAAAATTAAACCTAATTTATAGGTGAGACAAACCAATATATATTTATTTTGTTTTAAAAGATTTTTTTATTCATTGAGTAGTTAAGAGAAAATTAGGTATTCATGGAGAGAAATAAATTTTTTATAGTGAAATAAATGAAATGACAAATTTAGAAGATTTAAAAGTCTAAAATACATTTTGTTATATTATAAGAATAATTGAGAGGTGTGCTTTTTTTAGTTCCAAAATTTAAAAATACTTTTTTTAGTTCTTAAATTTTGACAAATTATTTTTATAGTCTATAGTATAATAAATTGACAACTCCACCTATGTGTGTTTGCATGTATGGCATGTCCCAAGTCACGATAAAGGAGGAGGATTGATATTAGGGGTTGCGAATTGACCATAAAAAACCACTTATTTTTATGTGATGAACCTTTATGATATTCGTTGGGACGTATCCTTCATAGCAACGCGTTACATCGGACTCTGGGTGTATCGAAAAATGAGCTAGGATCCTTGTCATAAGGCAAGACGCTACATCGATCCTGAGATGTAGTGATAAGTGAGCTAGAGTCCATGCCGAAAAGCAAGGCGCCAGGTTTTCACTTGGATTTGGTGACAAAAAGGTAAAGGTCCCAACACACAGATGGGTGAGCGTGGCATGCAAACACCACCTAGGGGATTTAGGATGGAATTGGGAAGCTGGAACATAGGAACATTAACGGATAAACTGAAGGAGTTAGCAGATGTTTTTGTCAGAAGAAAAGTGAATATTGTTTGTCTGCAAGAAACTAAGTGGGTTGGAGAAAAGACCAAGGAAGTGAAGGGCACCGACTTCAAGTTGTGGTATACGGGTACAACCAAAAGTCGCAATGAGGTTGAAATTATGATCGATAGAAGTTTCAGAGATAAAGTCGTTGATGTCAAAAGGAAATGCGACAGGATTATGATGATTAAGCTTGTAGTGAGGATCTAATTTTCAATATCCTTAGTGTGTATGACCCAAAGTTAGACTACTAGCAGGTGAAAAGAATCAATTTTGGGAAGACTTGGAGGAGGTTCCGAGAGGGATCCCACGAGAGGAGAAATTTTTTTTCGGAGGAAATCTAAATAAACATGTTGGTAAAAACAATGGAGGTTTTGATAGAATTCATGGTGGTTTTGACTATGGGACGAGAAATGAGATTGGAGAAGATGTCTTGAATATTGTACTAGCCTATGATTTAATACTAGCGAACACTTTTTTCTAGAAAAGGAAGTCTCATCTTATCACGTATCATAGTGGTCAAAATTGTAGTCAAATTGATTTCTTTATGGCTAGACGGGAAGATAGAATTTTGTGTATTGACTGTAAGGTCTACCCTGAAGAATGTGTGGTGACACAACATAAGTTGGTAGTTCTAGATGTTAAGTTCAACAAAGTTCTTAATTTGAGGAAGAAGACTCAAAACCCAAGAATAAGATGGTGGAAACTAAAGGAGAAGAAACAAAAATAGAGTTTAAGGAAAACATGTTTGTGTGAAGGACCATGGGAGTTTATTGGAGAAACTAATAAAATATGGAATAAGATAGCTATGTTTGTTCAAAATGTGGGTAGGAGGGTGCTAGGTGAATGCAAAGGAAACAAAGTTTTTACAAAGGAAACATGGTGGTGGAATGGAGAGGTGCAAGAGGCTATTAAACAGAAGAATGAATACTTTAGATCTTTGCATAAATGTCCCAATGATGATAATTTGCAAAAATTTAGAATAGCGAGAAAAAATGCAAAGAAAGCAGTGCGGGAAGTTAGAGACAAAGTTTTTGATTATTTGTATAAAAATCTTGGGAGCAACGATGGGGAGAAAAATATTTACAAACTTGCAAAAATGAGGGATAAGAAGAGTAAAGACCTTACACAAGTTAGATGTATCAAGGATGAAAATAAAAAACTTTTGGTAAGGGATGAAGATGTACGTGAAATATGGCTAAACTACTTTAACAAACTTTTTAATGGGAATGATGACAAGAGTGAGGTGGATTTGGAGGATGTTTTTGATGATCTGAATAGAAGATTTGTACGCAGAATTAATACACATGAAGTTAAGGAGACTTTAAAGAGGATGAAGAATAATAAAGCTTTGAGACCTGATGAGTCCCTATTGAAGTGTGAAGAGACTTGGGAGATGTAACAATAAAATGGTTAACCAATATTTTTAACAGAATTCTTCAAACAAATAAGATGTCTTGATACTTTTGAGGAAAAATATGCTTGTGTCTATTTACAAAAAAAAGGAGATATCCAGAATTGTTCAAACTATAGAGGCAACAAGCTCTTGAGCCATACTATGAAGTTGTGAGAGAGAATTATCGAACATCGCCTAAGGAGGGAGACCAAAGTTTTCGTAAATCAATTTGAATTTATGTCAGGAAGGTATACCATGAAAGTTATTTTCTTGATGAGACAATTAATAGAAAAGTATAGGGAAAAGAATAAAGACTTACATATGGTGTTCATAGATTTTGAGAAAACATATGATAGAGTCCTAAGAGAAGTCTTATGGTGGATTCTGGAGAAGAAAAAAGGTAGCATTAAAGTATGTTAATGCAATCAAGGATATGTATGATGGAACTACCACATGTGTAAAAGCTTGTAATGAAGCATCAAAGTATTTTCTTATCACGTGTTCACCAAGGTTTAACTCTTAGTCCTTATCTCTTTGTCTTAGTGATGAATGAACTAACAAAGAATATTCAAGAGGAAGTATAGTGGTGTATGTTTTTTGCATATGATATCGTGTTTATTGATGAAATCAAAGATAATGTTAATAAGAAATTGAAATTATGGAAAAACACTTAAGAATTTAAAAGATTCATGGTAAACAAGAGTAAGACAAAATATATAAAATGTAAGTTTTTGCATATAAGAAATGATGATCAAGACATAATTTAAATTATACTTTAAATTATAAGAGATTGCAAAAATAATCATAAATAACACAATTTTTTTTCCTCTTAATAAAGAAATTATACTTTAAATTCTTTAACCAATGTTCATGTTAGAATGGATTTTACTTTAAATAAAATCAGAGTGTTAGTAATTCAAGCTGTGTTTGGTTCATTACATTAGTATTTTTCCGTTTGCAATAAAGTGGTTGCGTTGAAAATGTGAGTGGTCAGTGGATGACACATTAGCCAGTCTTGGGTCAAGAAACAAACTACACAAACACAAATTGTTATTGCACACACCTTCGTATCTCTCTCTCTCTCTCTTCTCAAATTCTGATTCTCTCTTTCCAATACACACACAGAACACACAAGATCCTTTATCTTTAGGGTTTTTGATGCTCCTTCTTCTCGATGCCCTCTTATCGTCGCGCACCGTACCTCAAGGTACATACATGATCTCGTGCTTTTTTCCATGTCTGTTTCTCCTAGGTGATCACTGGATTATTATTTTACTTCTTTATCTGTATCCCTAATTATCACCTATTTTTAATTTTGTTCACGTGGTGCACACAGATTAATTATAAAATCCCACTGGAATCTGTGATTTTAGGGTTTATTGCTTATTTTTCGGCATTATACTGTCTGCTTGATTACGGCACGGTAATTTTGGGATTAATCATTGGTGTTCATCTGTTAATCAGGTGTTAGTACTAATGGAGTTTGAAATGGTGTAAGTTGAAACCCACCTTTTGAGTAATTCCTTAAGGTGTTAATAAGCTACATGGCTCGGAAGGGTAATCAGCAGAAGAATGGAGTGTACCGCCATGGGTTGAATAACAAAAAAGGGGTTTCTGGTGGCATGCTTCCGGGAATGAAAGACCATGGTAAAGGAGGGCCGGTGAAGGATTTCCCGAGAGAGGAACTCGCAGAAACCGATAGAGTCGGTGTTTTGCTGACTGCATGTGATGCTAGTTCTTCGGGTGATGAGTATAACAATGAGCAAAGGTCTGTCAAGGTTTCTAGAAAAGAGAGGCAAGGGATGGCCGGAAAGCATGACCTGGAGGAGTCCTCGTCCTTTGAGAGTAATTCTGGGGATGGCAGTTTGAATTCTGAAGCCGAAGCTTCAATACAAGAAGAAAATGGGACTTTACCTAGAAGTAATCAAGGTCAACAGAGTATAAAGAGTAGATTGAGCTGTATACTGGATAGTTTGCACCTGAAAAGTGTGTTGGAAAAAGTAGAGCTTGCCGATAATGTGATAATTAGGAGATTAAGGTTGTTAGTGTTTTCCATCTTTACAGCAGTTTCAGAGTGGCTAACGAGGCAGACTCCATTGTTTGTATCTCTTAGAACCATCATGTTTGAAGCCTGCCATAATGTCAGAACAAAAGTTGTGCTGGCATATCCTGGTGTTCTGAAGTGGCTCATGCATTTTGGAAACATAATGATCCTATTATCAGTGTTTTGGTTGGACTGTGCCCTTCCGGGTGTTGATTCATTTGTACGTATGGGTACAACGTCCTTCTTCTCTGTTATTTGGTGTAGCATATTCTCGGTGATTAGTATGATAGGGATGCTCAAGTTTCTTGCTGTCCTGGTAAGCTCAGGTCACACTTGTCATTGCTTTTTATTATCTTTGAGTTAATCTGATGAAAAAATCATCATAATTGAAGTTTTTATAGTTACTATAATTAATTCAATTTTATCTTATTAGTTCTTTCCAACATGTAGATGCACAATTTGCACTGTATTATTCTGTGTTGATTAATCTCGTATAATTGCATTTAATCACCTTAGGAAAGAAAAGTTCGATGAAATAATGTATATTGATCTGTTAGATTTAAAACCTATACCTGTTGATATATACATTTTATTGTTTTACTTGCATTTCTTTTGATTTTTATTTTACTATCTTAAGATTGTTGATTGTTCATATTGGAAGCAGTTTCCAACTTCCCAGTACACTTGTTCTGATTGTTGCAATTTTAGGTTAAGAAATGGTAGCAATAATTCAGCAAGAGGAAAGAATTTTGCATGACAGTGTTTTGTTTTGTCCAAATTAATAAACATTCGTGTGGGCTGGGAGTATACATAACAAATTATAAAACCTAGTGTACAAATTGTTTCAGTTTATACTGTTTTACATAAGTTGAATCAGCTTGAGTTGCATCATCTTGTTGTAACTATTTGACTTTTGAACCCCACATGTGGCAAATATGTTAATTTGGATGAATTTAGAGAACATGATACTTAGTTCTAGGTATATCACCACTCTTGTATTTGGGATGTTTTGTGCACTTGATCATTCTATTCCCTACCTAAAGTGTCTTGTAATTTTTTTTCTTTTCTTATGCTAACTAGCTTTTGTAATTGATCAGGGCCTGGCTGCCTTGGTTGGATGTTTTCTTGGGCTTATGCTTGCAATTTTGGTAGTTGCAATCATTGGAGTTGTTACCTTGTGGTTTTATGGTAGCTTTTGGACAACATCCATTTTCATCATTCTTGGAGGTGATATGTTTACCCTTCTGTTTACCTTTGAACATTTTCTGTCAGTTCTTATGTGTCCTATTTCTATGGTAGTTGGGTATACATGTTACACTAAATCTTTGTTTTTATTTGAAATTCAGGATTGGCATTTATGTTAAGTCATGAACGGGTGGCACTACTTATCACCACAGTGTATTCTGTCTATTGTGCATGGCTGTATGTTGGGTGGCTTGGTTTACTATTGGCTTTTAATTTAGCTTTTATCTCAAGCGATGTTCTGATATACTTCCTGAAGAAAAACATAGAACAACAGAGTAGATCCAATCCTTTTGAGCAAAGAGCTGGAATGCATGGTCAACCAGGATTTAGTGGTGAACCAACACATGCTTCTTCCTCTGAAAATGGACAGGGACCATCTGCAGATCGCAATGCTGGCATCCCTTCAACTAGTGGGGTTGATTCTGATTTAACTTCTGAAGATGAAGTTGTCCGTTTGTTGAACTGCTCTGATCATTATGCAGCACTGGGATTCACGCGGTATCAAAATATAGATGTTTCAATACTAAAGCGGGAATATAGGAAAAAGGTTGTTGTCATTCTCTAATGTCAATACTTGCACAGCCATGCTTTATTTTTGTGTCTTTCTAAGATTTTGTATTGTTGGGAGTTATTAGTATGGTTGGATATTGAGTTACTTGTAGGATGAAAGTTTAATGCTCTTCTATAACTTAAATACCATCCTTTTTGTTGCTTGATAACTCTCCTCATTACTAACTACCTCTGTTTTCGTTGATTATCAGGCAATGTTGGTACATCCTGATAAAAATATGGGTAATGAGAAGGCCGCAGAAGCCTTTAAGAAACTTCAAAATGCATATGAGGTGAGTTTTAAATTTTTGTTCACCCTGAAAATCAAGAGATAATCCTTCCCTAATACTCTATGGTTATAATGGTTTCCCAGATTTTAATGGATTCATTGAAGCGAAAAGCTTATGATGATGAGCTAAGGAGAGAGGAGATTTTGAGTGTATTTCGTAGATTTCATGATGCTTCTCGTAAGGTATGATTTGTACATTTTCCCCCTACTATTTTAGTATTGTGGTAAGTGGAAAGGGAACTATTCTTTTTGGGTCAAACACATAGTGGTCAGGAATTATATTCATCAGTATTGGGGATAATAACCTTGAAAAGGTAGAAGACTCAGTAAGGATGAGCATTCATTGTTCATGAATCATAATAGATTAGTGAAGTATTTCTACTCTGGTCATGAATATATATATATATATATATATATATATATTCCAAAACAATGAATTGTAATGACCAATGTTTTAATGGTGATTTTAGAAGATTTGTACATAATTATTTTGATGTGTAGTGTAGTCATGCATGTATTTTTCTTCATCTGGAAGGGGTGGTTTGCTGTCTCTTGCCTGTGCTCAGTAGACTCTGAAGACCATTTAGAGAACCTTGTAATCTATTTTTGGATACAATTTATTATTCTCTTTTCTAACTTTGGCTGTGAATGCAACTGATTTGCCAGACTGGTAGGCATGGATTCTTTCCTTCAGGATTTGCACGATCTGATGCAGATGGCAAGGATCCATTTGGTGATTCAAGGCGAATAGCCTGCAAAAGATGTGCTGGCTTTCATGTCTGGATACACACCAAGAAACAAAAGTCTCGGGCAAGATGGTGCCAGGTTTCTTCTTAATCTTTTTTGTTCTCTATGAAGCCTAGGTGGCATGCTTAACTGACAGTTAGTTGGCTAAGTCTATTAATAATTGCAAAATATTTGCCAGTATTTTGTCTCTCTCAGCATGCTTTCCCTTAAGAGAGTATTTTTCTTATGTATCATGGCATGTTGGCACTAATGTTTTGTGGTGGGTTTTTTTATTTTAAAGGATTGCCAAGACTTTCATCAAGCTAAGGATGGTGATGGTTGGGTTGAACAATCTTCCCAACCACTTCTTTTTGGCTTATTGCAGAAGGTGTGAATCAACGTACCATTTTGAAAGTCTTATTGGATAACACCTTATACCCCGTAGTTCAAATTTTATGCGCCAATTCCTGGTTCTATGAGACAGTCAGAATACAATTTTGCTTAATAATTTGAGTTGTTTTTACTTTAGGTTGATGCTCCTTCCGCATATGTGTGTGCTGGTAGCAGGATATATGATGCCACTGAATGGTATATCTGTCAGGTAATTTAGTTTTTTAATCTTCATATTTTGACCATATTTCATTTAAAAACTCAGTTGTTAGGGGGGGGGGGGGTGCGTGTGTATGACATGCTTGAAAGAATTTGTTTTAGCTCACATAAGATACCAGGCAGGATTGTCTGTTTGAAAACAAAAATGAGTTTTAAATATTGCAGCATATTTTTGTTCTGATTTTAAAGAACTGTTCTCTCTAGCGATGCCATGTGAAATAGCGATATAGGCATAGTTCTCTCGAGTCCAGATATGTAATATCTATTTTAGTTTGTCTGGTTTGCATGGTTCACTGAATAGCTTGCTTAATGAGACTTGTATGGAGATTAAAGATCCACAAGGCATTAATGATGAACATATTTATTGCAGGGCATGAGATGTCCAGCGAATACTCACAAACCAAGTTTTCATGTGAATACAAATTTAATGTCCAAGCATAATTCTGGCAAAGGAACTAATTCAGGTCAAAGAGGTGGGCATATGCCAACACCTGATATCGAAGAAACCATGACTGAGGAAGAATTATTTGAGTGGTTACAGAATGCAGTACATGCAGGTGCGTTTGACAATTTTAGTGGCACTACAACAGAGAGCCCATCTCCCAAATCTGGAAATGGAATGAAAAGTCCTAGCGGTAGTAGTGCGGGTGCCGGTGCTGGTGGTAGTAGCAGCAAGAGAAAGAAAAAGGGAAAAAAGCAATGGTGATAACCGTATGTTATATCTCCTTATGGCGGTATTGCCTTGAGCACTTCGAATGCTTGAAAAGCATTTAAGTTTAAAAGCCGATATCTGTTAATGAAGCCCCAAAAATTGAGTTGGAGCCACATGGTACAGCGTTATTTTTCCCAAAGTGTAGATTTTGGTGTCCAATATCTGGTATCCCTTTAGCCTTTTTAATACAGCCTTGTACCAATGATTCTTCTGCATGATTTTCCTGTTCAAGATGCAATTTTTGAGCTGCCAGGATCAGGCTGGGTCTTATAAGGACTTGGACGAAAATGTCATGCGTGAATCATAACCTAATCAGGGGCCAAAGGAACTTATTAGTGGTAGAACCAAGACAACAAATTGTATCAACCATCAATTTTAAACAGCCATATCACATAGTATACCATCCTAGTACCTCAGGTGGCACCATTGCCACCTAATATTTGCCTTGTTTTGGTTAAATTCATAGTTGTGACTTTGTGGTGGTTAATTTAAATATTTTAGTTAATTCAAATAATAAAATATTGAAATATAAATTATTGTGGTTTCATGGTACCGAATTTCGATAAATATATGAATTTTAGGCATCAACTCTGCATTCTCAACGTAAAAAAAATAAAATAAACAAACTATGCATTCTCGCACAAATCTTGTATTATCACCAGAACTCCTAACAATTGTATTTGTTTCTGTAAGGAGATTGCATAATCCCTATACATTTGTGGTACCGTCAAATATGAATTAACCGACAAGGATACTTTATGCTCTTAAAAAAATGGATCATTATTTTTCTGTCTATTTAAAGGAAAACCTTTAAATTAAAAATTTCTAATTTATAAGGAAAAGGAAAAGGAAAAGCTAAATATCGTCTCATAAAATAAAAGGAAAAGTTAAAGAGATAATTTTAGTGCTTTTACCATACCTAATAAAAAGTAACTTCGTTAAAGAATGACCGAAAAGCACCATATTATAGATTCTTGTCTAGATGAATGTAGATGGTTAGCTTTCATATTTCGTGAATGATCTTATAAATTTTTCGTTGATTTTGATGTTTTTATTGATTGAGACAATTTAAGCTAAATTAAGTATTAATAATTAAGTTTTGACATTAAAAAGTAATTAAGTTTTGACATTAAAAAATAATTGATATCTAATTTAATTTTAATGACATTTTTTGTTTCTCAAATTATTTTTAGTTCATAAAAGATATTACTATGTGTTGTTCTAGCCTTTTAAAGCTTTTATTATATAAATTAGTTTCTAAAATTATCAATTTGTTAATTAGTACAACTGAAGAGATTAATTTTTACAAACGAAAATTTGTAAAAATGTTGTTTCATCTTACGTCACGTGGACTAATTTGTATATTTATTTAAGAGTAGTTTTATTCAAATAAAAAAATCAGCTACAGATTCAAACCTCTCTCTTCTAAAATAATATGAATACTATTTTTTCAAAAATAATAACAAAAAAGGGGAAATTGATAATAAAAATCCGTTTAATTCTTTTCTTAAATGAAATTTGAAAATTTATATTCAATTTTGATTAATTCAAATTAAGTTAACTATTACTTAAAAAATAAATATATATTTAATTTTTAATTTTTATATAAAATTTAAACTTAAAACCTTAAGTTAAATTTCGTAAAACATAAATTAAG
>PYAF01001252.1:983289-1024805 GCA_007407185.1 Glycine tomentella | reverse complement strand
GCTAGTTAAAATATAAAATTTTAAATATATATTAATAAACTAACAAATATATAATGTATATCCTTAATGATTGACTACATAATATTATTTAATGCTATTGGAAAGTCAATTTTACTTATATTGAATTAATTGTAATATTTATTCCATATAATGTATTTATTAAATTTAATAAATGTCTCATATGTTTTAACACATTAAATTTTTTTGTTATTACTTTTGTAAAAGGATTTGTTGACAAAACATATTTAAAATAGAAAATTTTAATTGTATTAATTTAATATTGATAAACATACAAATGCATATGGTAATTTATCTTCTTCTTTTTTTTTTCCAGATACAAATTTTGCACATATTAAGAATCAAACACGATTTTTTTAATAGATCATTTTAATTTATTCGAACGCAACTAGACAAAATACTACTCCACCAACCCTTTGGGGTGGTAATTTATCTTTTAATTTTAATTTTGAATAAATCTATTAATGATATATTTAATATTATTGAAAAGTTAACTTTAATTATTATATATTAATTATCATTTTTTCAATTATAATATATTTATTAAAGAAGATTAATAAAATTATAATTAAGAATACATTGAATAAGAAATTGATCTACACAAATTTATAACTTTTGATAAATTTTTATCAATAATAAAGTTTAGAATTAAATATGTTTTTGTCCTTTAGATTTGAGTTCTTTTTGTTTTTTTCCCTTAAATTTAAATTTGTTTCTGTAAGTTCCTCAATTTAAATTTTCAGGAGTATAGAGTCTGAGCAAGATATAGTTTTAAGAGAATTGTTGTGTGAACGTAAAGAGCAGTTGGTGCCACCGTACGCAATGACTATGGCGGAGTTCACACATCCGATTTCTAAACTTAGGAGGAAACACGGGTTTGAAAGATTAGAGTTAGAGTCAACATTCTTGCTGGTGACGTAAACTCGCTGTCATATTCAAGTACTTCAGAAGAAATATTGAGGATAGTATATGGAAGTGGTGATGAACATGTTCGTGGTGGCTTCTATCCTAAAGGAGCAAGTGGTCGCATAGCTCAATCTTATTTAAACTAAACTAAATCAAGCTAAAGCATTTGTTTTGGACTTTTATAGATTTTATAACTTGTCTTTAATTAATCCATTGCTAATTTCCTTTTTGGTAAATAGTGTTGATGGGTGAAGACCTCAGCTCGAAAAAACTTTTGATAATATGCAAATAATAAAGTAAGAAATTTTGGTATGTTTGACTAGCCAAGAAGATAAACTATCTTGCATTTTTTGCTTCTTCTGAATTCTTTTATGAATTTGATATTAGTCTTTCTTATTTAGATTATCATAAAATTTTAGAAAATGGAATTGCTATTTTATGGGTTTGAAAAAGTGTGGATTTTCAAGAAAATGAATCCTATAATATGATGGGAATCTCTTATAATAATCATCCACATCTTAGATGTATTTTAATGTCCAAAAATTAGATAGAATAACCTTTACTTAAAAATTATATCGTCCCAAATTTATATGAAATACAAGACACTCATTAAATAATAAAAATAAAAAGCTAATTCAAACTTCTACAACCTCTTATATTTAGGAATATAAATTTCAAACATATAATAATATAATGTTAATAAATATATAAAATATATATTGGAATTTATTTTTTTTAATTTCTATACTGAATAATTTGACTACATATTATATTTAATACATGTAGTATTTAATGTTATTGGCAAGTCAATTTTCCTTATGATATATATATATATATATATATATTATGATATTTATTAAATTTTTAAATGTAATATACATTTTAATACATTGAAAATTTTATTATTCTTGTTGTCGTTTATAAGAGATGTTGATACATCTTTTCAAATAAAAGAATAAATATATCTTAATATAGCACTAATAAATTGATAAATATATAAATAAGTATATATAGTAATTTATCTTTTAATTTCTATCAATAATAATTTCACTACATATCATATGTAATATTATTAAGAAGTCAAATTTACTTATAATATATTGACTGTGATATTTATTAAATTTAAATTAATGATAATTAATTAAAAAAATCAAAGCAACAAGTATCTTTCTCACAAAACAAATTAAAAAATGGACTAAGTTGCATCCTGTTGCCCCCACCACATTTCCTTGTATATAAATGCATACATGGGTGGCATATATGCATCATCATTTGAAAAAGAGAAGAAAAAAAAAGAAGAAAGAGGCTAAAGTAAAATATGGTACCTCACATTTCTAGAACCTCTATTGTTGTTTTGGTAGCTTTCCTAGTCCTTCCCTTACTTTTCTCAGAATTTTATTCTTCTCCTGTGCTCATGGCAAGTGCAACAATTCCAGAATCAGATGTTGGTCTTTTAGAATTTCCTTTAAATTTAGAATACTTGGAGGCTGAATTCTTTTTGTTTGGGTCTTTGGGTCATGGATTGGATGTAGTTGCTCCAAATCTGACTGAGGGAGGACCCCCTCCTATTGGTGGAAAATTGGCCAAACTTGACAACTTTGTCAAGGATGTCATCTTCCAGTTTGCTTTGCAGGAAGTTGGACACTTAAGGTTTTGTTCTATCTCTACTCTATGCAATTACAAATTTACAATTACTTTTAGGCAAAAAAATAAAATAAAGAAGATTTCTCCATTGTTGTGTCTTAATTGTAGGGCCATAAAGAACACAGTCAAAGGGTTCCCTAGGCCATTGTTAGATCTAAGCGTGAGATCTTTTGCATAAGTAATGGATAATGCAATTGGGCATCCTCTACTTCCTTCCTTCGATCCCTATGCTAATTCGATCAACTTTCTGTTTGCATCTTACGTGATTCCCTATGTTGACCTCACTGGTTATGTTGGTCCTAATCCACTGCTACAAAATGCTGCTTCCAGTAAGGTAAACCCTCAAACGCAAAACATAATTAATCGATTCATGTATAATAAATTTGGTCTCATTCGCATGAGATAAAATCTAGATGTGACAACTTTCTCAACCACACACATAGTTTACTCATTTAGACATACAATACTCTTTCGTACCAAATTATTTGATATTTAAAAGAAAAACTAAAAATTACTTATCTCATCGTCCGAAAGCTCCACGCAATACACACGTAAAGAGATATATTATATGTAGCATTATCCTTGCATATGCAAAGAAACTATTTCCAAATTCAAACCCATAATTAATAAGTCACCAAATTATTTGATACTAACTTTAACAAAATTAAAACTAATCAAATTTGCGTGTGCTTTTAAGTCAAAAGTATGGATTTTTTCCCTCTATTTTTCTTTGCTATGTCACTAATACATATTTTAATAGTTCTATATTAATTAGGGGTGTTCATCAACCGATCCTAACCAATGCAAACTGCGATGACCGAATCGAAAAATCGAAAACCGAAATAACCGAAAACCGAAAAACTGAAAACCGAAAAAAAAATCAAAAATTTTCACCGGATTAGATCGGTTTTCGGATTGGCCGGTGAAAACCGATCCAATTGTAAACAATACCTTACCCTTTATCTACTTGGGTCTATTCTCTATCATAGCCCAAAAACCAAAAATTCAATACATTGCTCCTTATTTTGTCCAATGAACGTGTTTGTCTAATGAAAATTAGAAAATAATGTTTGTTTTTGTCCAATGAATGTGTTTGTTTATGTTAGATACTCCTTATTTTGATAAAAATAAGTCTCGTAAATTTTATTTTTAGACTTTTAAAAAAACCGAAAACCGATCCAATCCAAACCGAAAAAAATTGGATTGGATTGGGTCGGATTTGAAAAAAATTTCAAACTGAATGGATGATCAAATGACCAAACCGAAGGAATTGGATCAGATGATTTTTTGCTTCAAAACTGATCCAATCCAAACCGCGAACACCGCTAATATTAATATTAATTTTGATAGTTAATTTTTATTAGTAAAATGTTTTTGAACCCACTATTTATTTCTCTTTATTTTTTCTACAACTTCCAAAGCCAACCTTATAACTCTCCCTTATATCACTCATCACTCCCTGTATATCACATATAGCTAGCTTCTCTGTCAAATGTTTGTATATTTCTCTACTTTATTATGAAAAAAATCCTACATGAATATTTCACTTAATGTTTAATAACAATATGAACATGTTACATATACATGAACAGCTTGTTGCAGGGCTTTGGGAGTAGAGTCCGGGCAAGATGCAGTTATTCGAGTATTATTGTATGAACATCGAGCATCGGTCGTGTGTCCGTACGGATTGAGCGTGGAAGTGTTCACAGATCAGATTTCAATGCTTAGGAACAAGCTAGGAAACAAAGGTTTGAAAGATGAAGGTCTTATTGTGCCTAAAGTGGAAGGTGCTGAGGGCAATCTTAGAGGCAACATTCTTGTTCGTGACAAAGATTCATTGGCATATCCTAGGACTCCAGAAGAAATCTTGAGGATAATATATGGATGAGGTGATGAACATTTACCCTGAAGGAGCAAGTGGTCGCATAGCCAGTTCTTACTTAAATTTTTCTACCTAAGCATTTCTTTTGTAGATTACATTTCTCCTTAAACTGTATACCACAGTAAATTATTATATATAATAACTAAATACTAAAAATATTATATTTATATAAAAAATAATAAATAAATATTTTTAATAGGAATTTATTATAAATTGTCTTCTTAATTTTAAATACTAAAAATTAATTCATAATGTATATACATTTCAGTGATTTCACAATCTTTCTCTCTCTACAATCAGTAAAGAGAAAATCTCTTTTTACCATTTCAAATCACAACTTTTTGTACCTGTTGTATCTTTTAATATATGTTTCTTTATATCTCTATCCACAAAAATTATATTTAATATCTTTTTTTAAAAAAAAAATATCTCTAACTCAATTAGTCGAACTATGTATCTGAAACTCTTAATATTTATCTTTAATTTTTATGTAAAATAATCTTATAAACTTGTAACATGAAACCCTATTCCCCTTGTTTCACCCAACCGGTTGCGGGTAAAATATCTCAACCGTTTATTATAATACACATATATCTAACGGTAAAAGATCGTTGTGGTGACTTCACCTGATACTTACCATCTATTTGCAAGTTTTGAAGATCTATTAAAATCGACACGAACACGAAGTAAGACTAGAAAAAAGGGTTAAGAAGTAAAAGTTTGGTGTGAGGTGTAAGTGTTCTGCGCGCACCGAATCAACTATAATTTCTCAAACAGCGTTGTAAAAGGTAAACGTTTTGTCCATATTTCTTTTCCCAATTCCGTGTTTTCGTTGTTTTTGTCAATCTGGTATTTTGTTCGATCGGATTTCATTCGCAATTTTCGATTTGAATCGTGTCGATTCTGAATCGATCGAGTTATTTTCTAATTAATAGATTCCCGTGTTTCTTACGATTCTGTGTTGAATTAAATTAATAGTTCTTGTACGTAGCACAATGTTGGATTAAAAATTTCAATTTTAGTGTTCAGCAAGTATTTTAGCTCATGGTCCCCCAAACCCTAGATCGTAGCTTTTAACTTTGATTAAATAGTAATTATGTTTTATTTTGTTTTTGTTCTTGACCATGTGTATGTTATATGATATGATGATGTTTTCTGCTTTTATCCTTTTATTCTGTTAGGTTTTCTACAGCGTAGAAATTTTATTTGTACAGAGTATCTGTGCCAATTATGAATGCCCAGGTGGGAATGAGTAGCATTGAGTTATGCAGAATTTGAAACTAAACAGTTTGGGAATTTTGAGAGTTGTTATAATTGGCTTTTGGGAGGATTTGGGTTCCAGTTGTTTAATTTTAATTTCTTTTCCCCATTGTTTGTGTGTGTGTGTGTGTGTCAATCGTCTTACTTGTTAATGACTCAACTTACTTGGGTCAGAGTTTATGGTCAGTCATGTTCATCTCCAACTTTCCCTTTGAAATCAGCTGTTGTTAACTTCAGGACAATGGTTCTGGTTATTGAATTAAGAATTCAACAGCATGATCTCGTTTTTATTATTTCTACCCAAAATCATTCAATTCTGTTTCTCTTTACAGAAACACATTAGACTAGGCAGATAACTATGGCTGTACATTCTGATTCGGCTTCATCAGAGAAGAAATCAAGCAATGGAGTGAATGAGTTGCTGACTTTTAATGCTGAGAACATGCAAAGCAACATGAAAATTATCTATTACAGGTTTGGTTTGCCTGCTGGTTATTAATACTATTTTTTTAACTTTTTATTATATAAATATAGCTTGAAACATTATATTTGGACCATGAAACAGAAGGTTTTTTTTTTGGTAGTTTTTGTACGGATGAAATTGTTTGATTCTATCTTCATAAAATAGTCATCTGAGTCCATGGTATTAGATGTTAATCACTCTTAAAGGAGAAAAAGAGGTGGGAGTGGGGGCAGGGGGATGAAAACAAACTCCTATATAATGTTGTCTAAGGCTTACAATTGAACCTTCATTTCTTGGCTCTTTTGCAGCCGAACATTTTTATCTATAATTGGTGGAGTTGTTGCTGGTATTTTGGGATTTACAGGCTTGAAAGGATTTGTGTTTTACTTACTTCTCATGGCATTTACTTCATTTGGGCTCGTGGCCAAAGCAAAGTTTTCAACCCCCACATACTTTGACTCCTGGAATCGAGTGCTACTTGATGGCTTTCTGGGTGGCCTAATGGTAGGTTGTTTATGTTCATTTCATCTTTCTTTGGGCATAGCATGTATTCGAAACTTAATTTTTTCATGAAATAAATTAGTTTGGATAAGATAGGTAGAGAGACATACACAAATAGAGAACAAATATCATATGAAAGAAAGGCACATCAACAATTTAGATTTTGTCAAACTTATGAACAGTGTTGTAGAGACGTACACAAAAATAGAGAATAAATATCATATGAAAGAAAGGCACATCAACAATTAGAATTAGCCAAACTTATGAACAGTGTTGTTAAATAGCTGCCATGGTGGAATGGCGAGGCAGATTTTTTGCCAGGCTTTTTATGTTATATTGAAATTTTGGGAGAGGTCTATATATTGTCCTGCTGGTCTTATTTGTCCAGTTCAACTTTTGATCATAATATCTATGTTGAATTTTTTTGTTGTTGCTCTGTATGTTTTTATGTGTGCACTCTTGAATGTGATTGTGTTCAGCATCATAACTTTTATTTTTTATACTTCTGCAGTCGTTCGTGCTGTTCTGGACGTATCCTTCTCTTTTATAATACTTTGGTGGTGGAGTATGACTGAAAAATTTATTTAATTCAATGCTATAAAATCTGTTAAAAATGGAGTACTTGTTTGTCCACTACTGTATCACCTGAGAGTAATAGAGTAAGTTTTTCTAAATTTAACCAAAACTTAATATATAAGTTACTAGTATGAAAAATTTGGAGTTGTTGGGGATTTGAGTAGATATCCTAATTTCAAGTTTAGTAACCGGAATAACTTCCAAATGCTTTGAGTAAAACTTGTGGAAATTTTCAAATTTCTAAATGGTTATCTACTCATTGGTTTCCTCAGATTCTGGCATCCAATTAAAACACAACCTAACAATTTTAACTTCCTGTATGTATCTCGTGTGCTTGAAATTTTTGCCATTATTTGTACTTCCCTGACAAAAACAAAGATTTGCCTATGACATTGTTCATATATTTTGATGGACGGAATGTGCAAATGTTTCAAGTGAAGGCTATTTTGACATCCGTTGCTGCAATTGATCCTTACCGGAATGCAGTTACATCCACCAGTTACCAGATAGCTTTCATAATGTTCCCATTTTTAAACTATTGAGATTTACTATCAGAATTTTGTCTATTTATGTATTATTTAAAATAGTATCTCAAGTGGGAAGGAGGCATAATGTCGTTCTTTATTTATGGCTGTCAGATTGGCCTCTGGGATATCGTTCTTGAAGTTTGCATCCTGATATGGGTTGTAATTTTGTCAAATTTTAGTTTAGGCTGATTGCATTTTTAGTATTTTAGTCACATTATAACTAATGTGAGTTGAATTCGGTAAATTTAAACTCTTCATTTTAATTATTATATTTAAGTTTTTCATTATTTTCTTTTACTTAAATTTGGCTTTTTACTAAATGAAAAGTTTATAATTCACTAAACTAAACAACATCCTACGATAATAAAACTTGATTGCCACAAGTACTTGCTATAGGTCATGTGATTGCCACAAGTACTTGCTATAGGTCATGTTTTAGCTTGTTAAAAAAATGAGTTTGTGCGCTTGCCAGAGATTATTATTCATTCTGCCACAGTGAAAATTTGGAAAGTTGTCATTAATTTGTTTTGGTATAACTAAGGTATTTGAAACTTTTATTTGACACTCAATTGATTTCTCTCCATCATATAGTTTATGTTCAAGTAGAGGTCGAATTTTAGACCTTGATTAAGGAAGTCAAATGGTTAAATTATTTTTGCATAAGTTGGTTCAATGTTTTGACCGTGTATGTTGGACCAAAATTTAGGTGAGACAATATCTTGGATAACCCACGGTACATAATATGAGCCGTTACCTAAATATTGCTCCTAGCAATTCGATCTGTTAAATTAGGTGGTTTACTTTTGTTAAATTAGGTTCTTTTCTTTTTATTTATATTTTAGCTTCGATTTGATTTCCTAGTTTATTTTAGTTTAATTTAATTCTCTAATTTTTAAAGTCAATTTAATTTTCTAGAAAGAAATAAAAGCATCCATTAGACCAACTATTTTCTAAATAACGCCCAATTATATAAGATAATGGAGGACAAAAATTAGTTTTATTTTTAAACATGTGCACCTAAAAACCAATTAAGATTTGACATAAAACTATTTCAAACTGATTTATCTATCAAAATATCACTAATTATATTTGTGTACAAAATAGTCATTAAATTATAAATAAAAGAAAGAGTGGAAGAAAAATAATATAAAATTGTGATATAATTTATAAATGTACCAAGATATTTATATTTTAAATATATATATATATATATGTGGTACTAAAGATACCGACATAAAAAGTTTAAATAAAAAAAATACCTACTTTTATATTATTAATGTAATAAATATTTTTTATTTTTCTTAAAAAATGTAATAAATATTTTTTCAGCAAATCTCTTTATTTACATAATAACTTAATAACAATGAAAAAATCTATTGACGAGTATCACGTACCATGATAATTATAAAAAAAAAATCTGGTGAGTGGAATTTTGGGTTAACACGTGTTAAATCATGTTTCTGTCATCCACACTTCTTCACAGATAATGATATGCCCCCATCTCCATGACCCTCACTAATATAAAGAAGACTAATAAATGCTTCAACATCACAATCGAAAGTGAAATTCAACGGAAAACAGATAAGAGAAAAAGAAAGGTTGAAGAAGAATAGAGGAACAAACGGAACGAGGATGTCCCGGAGTTGGTGGTACACGTCAAGTTTCCGGTGGCCGGAGTTGCATTTATCGATGCCGTGGCCGGTGTTTCGGTGGCCGATGTTGGACTTGTCTTATTTGAACCCGGGTTGGAACGTAGAGAGTATTATTCAGTGGAACTTGTCGTTGGTGGATGACGTGTTATGGATCTTAATTACGGGTCTTGAGTCCATTGCCTTGCTCGCCATGCTTTGCTACTTCTTCCTCTGCTGTGGCTGTACTCTCTAATCCTCATTTTTTATTTGATTGATTTATTTTAGTTTATTTTTCTATTTCATGGATAAATCATAGCTATAGCTTAAAATATTTTCTAAGGTTAGTTGTGGCGGAATTGTATCTATTTTATGTGTTATTATGGCGTCCTGTGAATTTGTTATCACTCCAATAGGATCTTCCAAACGCTAAATTGTGCACAGTATTCTATATTGACAGAAATCTTATTCCAGATGAGATACAGTATTTAACACAATTGTGACTTTATGACTTAAATTTGAGACTTTTATTTAAATTAGAATAATTTCACTTACGTGTTTGATTATATTATCTGTTTAAAGGTAGATGAGTAGATCACACAAAATGATAAATCATGTTGGAAAAAAAAATATTCGTATTATCCAACAGAAAATAATTCCTATTTTCAGCGACAAATACTCTGCAACAGTACTATCATAAAAAAATATACCAAAAGGATAAAGCGTTTTCTTTTTATGAGTGTCATATGTTGTTTTTATCGTTCAATATTCTTGATTGTTATTTCTGGTTTGGCCTCTGGGATTGGATTATGATTTCTTTTGTTGTATCACACCCATGGTATATTAGAGAAAGATAATGGTAAAGCATATCGACAGCAACACGCCTCCTTACTTTGAAAACGATGTAAGATTTGTTTTCGTCAAAATCATATTTTTAAATACGGAATTATATGGGTATATATAAATATATATTTATATATTTCATTTAAAAAAAATGATTGTATATAGTACTATTAGTCTATTATTTTTTAATATATACATCTTTCGGTAGAATAAAATATGAATTTGGTTTCTCATGATATTTAAAAAAAATTAATTTTAGTCTCTAGTAAAATGTTGTTTACTTATTTAGAATTCGTATTAATAAAGAAAAATTATTTGTGTTTTTATCTGTGATGGCTTGAAAAAACACTTTTCCGTATTTGTAATGTAACTTTATTAGACATAGCTGTTTGATTTATGTGTGAGTGGTTGGTGTTTATCTGCTAGCTAAGCTCCAAAGTCATAATTACGATTACACAACACTTCTAGATTCTTTGATGTTTTTTTAATGTTAAACTCAACGAACTCTTCACTCACTTAAAATTTTTGCGTTGAAGTTGAAAGGTGGTAAACCAAACACTATCGGCCAAAATCTTGTCATCCAAGCTGCAAAATAAAAGTTCTTAATAATTTTTATATTTGATCCGTGTTTTCTTTACTGAATTATACATATTTTTTATAGTATAAATTACAATAATTATTTATAAAGTTTTGTAAAACTATTCAAACTTTTCCTATTTGTATCTACCCCTGCACTATCTTTTCTTACTCCTTGAAAAAATATACGACATTGTTATACATTAGACTAATCTTTCTTAATTGTTTCAACAATATTACAGATATAAATTATGTAATTTATTATTTTTTATATTCTTTTGTTAAATGATTATTTTGATCTTAAAATGAAATGTGTAAACATGTGACAGTTTTCTTGAAAGAAAAAATTTCTAATTTAGTTTATAAATGTGAAAAAAATATATGATAATTACGTCTTTGACATTAAAATTTTATGAGCTTATTTTATCATTAAGATATAATATTTAAGATTCAATTTAACATTAAAATAATGTTTAGGATTCTATTTATCATTAAATTAGACATGAGACATAATTGTTACACTTTTTTTCAATTTAAGAACTAAATTATAATTTTAGTTTTTTTAATAAAGTGAATTATTATCAATTTACCCATTTAAGAACCAAAATATTTACTATTTTTTGGGGGAGGGGGTTAGACCACATATGTCCTAAAATAATTCTCTTTAAATCGGATAGAATTAGTCTAGGTCATTTTTTCAAATATCTAACACAACTGTATACTCAGAAAGTTAAACTCAATATCATTGATTAAGTTAAAATTGAAATAATTATAAGTCAATTAATTATACACTTAATATTTTACTCTATTTTTCTTACATCAGACAATTTTGTATGAATTTGATAACATCATCTAATTTGACAAAATTTCCTCAATAAACGTTTAACCCCATTATATACTCATATTTGAACTCAAGTTCCCTTAACAAGCTAAATCAATTCAACACGCTCAATGATATAGTTCATATGCTTTTTTTTTTTCCACAAGATCAAAGATAAATAACTGTTATTACAAATATAATAATAATATAAATAGTATATTTTCAGCGTTTTATAATTTTTATATATTTAATGTAACAAATTTAACATAATTAATCAATTAAAGTTTGCTGTAAATATAATTTATCAAACAATTGTTATAAAAATGTAATATTTTTATATATAATAATGTATAATTAGATAATAATATCAAAGTATATATATTTATAATATCAATTTATTTTTAATTAAATTCTAATTAATTTTTAACTTTTTTAAAAAGAGATTGATAGTGCATCACTGTTTCAAAAATAACCGAAAGATGCATCGTTAAGACGTTAACATTTTTTCTTCCATCTTGTTTATGAAAGTTATGAAGTTCTGCAGAAAAATTAGGTATTGTCATTGGCATTGCTAAACACAGGTTGCAATATTTCTTATTGAGAAGAACGGTCTCAACAGAAATCGTTTTCTTTGATTCTTTTTTTCCGTTTTATAGAAATTTGTATAACTGTCTCTGTTTTTTTTTTCCTTTTTAATTTTTTTATTAATTTCCTTTACAATTTTTGGTTATCAGGATACATATAAATCATATCATCTCAATATCATCATCATCATATATATCAAATTGATATTATTTCAATATTATCCTCACAAACATCAACTTCATCTCATTTCAATATCAACAACCATTTAGTTATCATTTCATTTAAACATCACAAACCAACTTTCATTAAATCACCACAACATCCCAATTTCACTATCATCAACAACAAACCAACTTTCATTAAATCATTTTCACAATGTCTCAATTTCACTATCATCAACAACATCAATAATAAATACATTGCATCTCATTAGTTAAAAACATCTTTTATTTTGAAAATGAGCACACACACATATAAACACACATCAATTATAAATATATCACGCACACACACACATCAGGAACATTCAGTTATCTTTATAGTTGGACTCTCTGGCCCCAACTATAGTATTTAAACTATTACCAACATAATAAACTCTCATTACCTAACGAGGAGTTCTTCCTATTATAGTCTAGTGGTGTTGTTTCACATACCTTTAAAATGCGTACTTGTCCGAACACAGTTCTACATACCAAACTGAAGACAATTTAATATGGATTTCCAAAGTAAGGTCAATATTAACATTTGGGGTCAAATACTCATTCAAATCAAAAAGGGGCTAAACAATGTTTTTGGAAGTTCACATTAAATGACACAATTTTGAAATTTCGATCATACCATTGTGATCAGGACTCAACAACAAGGATAATAGAAATGACATCAACATTATAAAAAGGAGATTTTTACAACATCTAATTTTCAAAGGATATGTAAAACTCCTAACAACGATATCAAAAACTAAAGAGACACTAAGAAAGGCTTACACTAGTTCAGGAAAGACAAAGGAAGTCAATATTATATCAAGGAAACCAAGAAAGAAGGATTTAAAGACTCTTTCCTCTACCAAAGCTTTGAGAGATGTTTCGAAGATTGTGTTTCGATTACGAGGTCTCTCTTTGTGTTGGGGTTCCATGGCAAGCTATGATGGCCCTTGGTGGTCTAGGGTGGTGGAAAGGGTGGTTTTAGAATTTTATGCGAGTTTAGAGAGAGAAAGGGAGAGAAAATCGCGAAAAAACTCGCTCAGTGCAATTTCCCCTTTGTCAAGAAATTTTGGAATTGGGCCCAGTCCAACATTTGCTCGCTTAGCTTGACATCCAAAATTCGTCATCTCAAAGATCTAAACGGTCAAACGATGCAGACATTTTCTGATAAGCTATTATCAAAATTTGAAAACAATCCAACGATTAACGAATCCGGGATGATAGTTTTACCAAAACATGTTATGGGTCAAGCTATCACTCACGTATAACAACTGTAAATCAAACAAACCTTGCACATTTAATCATTCATATCGAACAATTGAACAAGGGTAATCTACACAACCAAACGAATAATCCAAACTTACCAAACAAACAAATAACACAACAAATACATTAAACATATATTTTTAGTTATCAAAATTTAAGAGTGTTATAAGAGATATCTTATGATTTTACGAATCATTCTCCTATTAAGACTTTGCCTAACTCTTTGTTGTGCATTTACCGGAGAATCCAAGTTATATGTATAAATAATTTCTTGAAGATCCTCATTAGATGGATTAACCAATTCTTGATTTTGTTCTTCAACAAATAGTAGTTACATTTCTACAAATTGCACAAGTAGATCATTATGCTGAGCAATGTATGTAAGTGGCAAATACGTGGCTACAACATTTTATGAAAATACATAATTAAATTCAATTTTTTTTCCTTAGCTTTGTTTAATTTTTTGTTTAAAATAGGTGAAACTCCTTACGAAATTTAATGGACTTGTGTCCAGAATGAAATGGATATGTTATTTGTTTTCTTGGGCATGAGTGTTTATTTGGGGCTTTTTTGCCAATCAGCCTGATAAGAAAAGCCGAAAAGGAATATTAAATTCTTAATTACCATCTTCTTCATGGCGTAAGAAATACACGCTCAAGATATTTCTTTTCTTCTTTATGGACAAGCTGAATACATTTCTGGCACACACCGTCGGTAATATAAATAAGTTTGATCAAAATCAAGCAGTATTATTTATCCTACTTGGTGTAACTATGTAAGCAACCTTAAAATTATATAATAGGTTATATTAATCTCATTTTTTAATCCAGAAAGTTTAATCTGTTTCGTAATTATTATTCACGTTAACTAATGTTAATTACTCCAAGCAATAGCTCAACCGTTTGGATGAGATCACCTCCCTTCCCTTTCCAGCCCGTGTTCCCAATTTACCATCACCAATCAAACTTTAACATTTAGCTATCATTTTTGGGTAAACAGTCATTTTCATATTGAATACATAAATTACTATTATTTTGGGTAAATAATCATTTTCATCCTGAATACATAAATTATTAATAAATTCACCTTTAAAAGATAAAAATTCAAACTTTTGTCCATGTAAATAAATAAAAAATATGACAAATTCATTCATCTAGTCAAGCTTTAATTTATTTCGTAATTATTATTCACGTTAAGTTAAATAATGTTAATTATCATATACTTTTTTTTTCCTTTCCTTTATTTAAAAAATTGTTTTATTTTGCACATTTATTTTCCTCAAAGACATCCTAGTGACTTAAATCTTCATATATTCCTATGTAACATATGAAGTTGACAAATGTTCATGGTTTTGATGGTTTAATATCATCTTTGTCACCATCTATAACAATAATTTCATCTTTCTTTATTCATCTTTTTTCTTAATGTGAGGTTCTTATTTCAACAACCTCCTATTAATAAGGAATATTAACAATTTTATCTAATCTTAATTGAATATTGACCATTTTATCTAATCTTAATTATTATTCAAATGTTCAAAATAGATTATACCTCCTAATAATAAGGAATAATAACAATCTTATCTAATCTTAATTGTTATTCAACATAAATTCTCACGGTCTAACAAATCTTAATAATAAATTAAAATTATAACGTCCTATTAAATTCTAACAATAATTTGAAACTTAAATTACACAATTTAATTATAATTTTTTTCATTTTTTTTTTTACTTTCCTTCTTTACTCTCTTTTCTTCATCTTTTTTTTTCTTCTTTTCTTCATCATTTTTTTTTTCTTCTGTTCATTAGGACTTGACATTTTGGAGCTTTGTAAGCAAACACCTTCAAGTTAAAATAAAATAAAGCAATTGAAGAGGAACTATTATGGATAATGAGAAGAAAAGATATAAACTTGGATTAGATTTTGAATTCTATTTCCTTGTGTAGATGTTTGCAAAATCGAACATCAATTATTTTTACTTTACTGTTAAATTTGATTAAAAACATATAAGTTTTAAAATGAAATGGTTTATATTTAAAAAAAAAAAAAGTATCGAAGAAGATTAATGTGACTTATATAAAAGCATTTCACTCTTTAATCGCGTGCTGTTATTTGGTATACGCATAATGCTCTACTTCTCTGGTTTAACAAACATCTCGCACATTCACACAGCGACGTCTAACCCACGTAATTTAGATCCTATTCAAACCAGCTACACACTCTCCTTACACACCTGCAGACAATGATATCATTTTTATCTAAATCTTATCATTTATTTTATTATATTTTTGATTGATTATTATAACTTTCAATCTTTGTTAAAGTTCTATATCTTTTCAAATTTTATAAATTTATAAAATCTTTTTTAATCTTATAAATTATTGTGATATAAATTTATTAATATTAAAATTATAAAATATTGTTTATAAAAGTTTTTTTATAATAAAACTAATAAATCATTATATTTTTACCTAATCTTTTAAAATTGATAAGATGCCAAAATAAGCTTTTAAATATGAATCAAAACACTCTCTGCTGTCATCTAATTGAGGTGATGGGCAAGGAAACTCACTCCCACAGCTTTAGTAAATATGCGTTGCCAAGACCATAAAAACAACCTGGTTTCTACTCAGACGATGGTTGAAACCACCACCAAGATTCCCAAACCTGTTTATCCAACTGGAGATGAATCCCCTTTCTGCCATCTGTTGCCATTCTTACCTTACGAACTCATCTACAACATCCTCATTAGGGTTCCGGTGAGATCCCTTGTGGAATTCAAGTGTGTCTGCAAGTCATGGAAAGCCCTAATTTCCGATCCCCAATTCGCAAAAGACCACCTTTTCATCTCAACTTCCGATTCAAACATGATCCATCAACGACTCGTCTACGGCATCCGCAATCCCCGTGGTATTGTATCATTCTCCGTCCAGTCGCTGTTTCAAAACCCATCAAACCCTGCTAAACCCCGTAGCTTGAGAATGAGTCACGAGTACCGCATTTTAGGTTCTTGCAATGGCTTACTGTGTTTGTGTCGTTATAGACAATGTTATTTGATATTGAAATTGTGGAACCCTTGTACCGGATTGAAATCCAAAGGATTGTCGATCCGTTATAGTTACACTGATGGTTTCGGTATATTCTATTTCCACGGTCTTGGCTATGATCATGTGAATCACAGGTACAAGGTTATAGCAGGTGTGCTAGAATGGCCTGAATTTGGTTCCTTTGGTTCAAATTATTCTGAATGGCCTGAAATTGTGACCAAAATATATTCCTTTGGTTCGAATTCTTGTACTGTGATTCAGAATCAGAACTTCCCGCGGTGTTGTCCTAACATGCAAGGAAAATTTGTGAGTGGCACTCTAAATTGGATAGTTAAGAGAGGTAAAAGTGATGATCAATGGGTGATTCTTTCCCTAGATATAGTGACGGAGATATTTGGTGAAGTGTTTCTTCCTGAAGTGGACGAGGACGGTGACAAGATTTGTGATCCTGTGCTTGGTGTCTCGCGTAACTGTCTTTGTGTTTGTTTCTTTGACTCCAAGGGCAACAATGCTCATTGGATTGTGATGCTGATGAAGGAATATGGGGTTCAGAATTCTTGGATAAAATTGGTGATGACCCCTCACATTCACCTCATTAGACGGTATCGACACGTGCTTGAGCCCTTGTACATATCAGAAAATGGGGTTGTTCTCCTGAGAACTGTTATGCGTAACGATCTATTTCTGTATAATTTGAATAACAGTAGGTTGGTTTATCCTAGGATTAGGGGCAAAGTTGAGTTCAATATGCATATTTACCTTGAAAGTTTGGTTTCACCATATTGTTAAAATCCACATGTTTGTGGATTCCATCCTTATGTGCTTCTATTCTGTTATTAAACTAAGACTACTTATGTTTCAGAAATTTTGGGTAATGCATTAATTGGCTTTTCTTAAATTTGTTATTTTATGTTTTTGTGTTGGTTTGCAAGTTGTTTTACGATCGCATGAAAATGGAAGCCATATTAAATTCAATTAAAAGATTTAAATGTTATATTCTCTCTCTATCAATTTGTATTGTTTATTTTTTTTCCTACTTAATCAAATCATAAAAAAGATTTATCCCAAATTTGAATATTATGCTTTATCAAAATTTAATTATCATATAATCAATTTTTCTAAATTTAAAGTCAATAATATTTTTTTAAAGAAATCTTATTTTAATATATATTTTATCAAATTTTATTTATTATATAATCAGCTTTTTTTTTGTCTCCATTTAGTTTTCCTGTTTTAGCGATTTACATTCCATTTATAATAGAAAAATATATGGAATTTAATTCATGATTTTTGTTTTAACTTTTTCTTCTCATATAAAATTTTCTGAAATCCGAAAGAGATTTTAAAGGTTAAATTTTTTTCACTTTCAGTTTTTCTCTCTTTTTTCCTTTCCTTCCTCACAGTCCTTATCGGAACATATTTGGAGCTCAAATCTTTTGGATTTCAAATTTTGAAGAATGGAATGTAAGGTATATTTTGAATTAAGATAAAATAATACTAACTTAAATATAATGTACCTATTAAGATAATATATGTGTATATTATATATATGTATATATATATTAACCTCATTGTTCATTAATAAGAAAAAGAAATTACTATATTCCCAAAACCTTGTTAGATATTTCTGTACGTGATTTTTTCATTCCATTTAGAATTCTGAATGTAATTGATAACATATATAAATCAGTTAGCACATTTTCCTCTTCACTTTCATATCTTCTCCCTCTCCTTCAACACTTAACATGGACTCTTCCAATAATCGACTCTTCCGAATGTCTTGAGAAAAAGAGTCTAAGACCTTTTATTTGAAGACGATTTTGATGAAGTATCTTTGAATAGAACAAAACAAAGATAATTTTCTTTGTAAAGGACGTCATTTTTAACAATCAAACATATGCTAAAACCAACTTTGAAAAAAAAACTAATTATTAACGAAAATGTCATCACCTCTTATTTTAAAATAAATTTGCTACAATAGTCTTAGGAGGCATATCTTAGAATCCAACTTTTTGTATTAGTGTATATATATATATATATATATATATATATATATATTAATCTCATTGTTCATTAATAAAAAAGGAAATTACTATGTTTCCTATAAAATAGACACTTGTCAAACCTTGTTAGATATCTTGTGTTCTGTAAGTGTTTTTTCTCATTCCATTTAGAATTTCGAATGTTGTTGATAACATATAAAAATCAGTTAGCACATTTTCCTCCTCTCTTTGATATCTTCTCCCCCTCATTCAACACTCAATGTGGACTCTTCCGGTAAAAAAAGTGAAACCTAAAAAGGATAGACAGAAAACAGTACATGTGATGAGAGAGGGGCCACTATGTGAAATTGGGAGTTGCCAACTGTTGTCTACAATGACTACATCAGCTCTCCAACTGCTCTATAAATATGCCATTTTTAAAGGCACCACATACCATGATCAAATCAACATATACATAGAGATCTTAGTTTGAACAAATCTTCAATTTATGACTTTTTTTTTTTGGGTTTCATTATTTAAGTTATTATATTTAAATATTTTTATATTCCAATGTAATTTAATAACTAAAAATGGTAGAACAAGGACTAAAAGAAAAGGTCAAAAAGTATTTTTGACACACCTTTACATTCCTCCTTCACTACGTCGTTTTGGCCTGACACTTAGATCGCATCGCCGTCGCCGCAGTTACCATGGCGTCCTTCACCGCGCTTCCTCCATTGGTATTATAGCGCATAATTTCTAAAGATTAAAAAAATAAATAAAGAACATAATAAATACTAGAAAGTAATTAAGAACGGGAACATAAGATGTAAGAACGATACTAGAAAATCAAGCTAAATCGATTACCAGTTCATAAGAAATAAGAACAACAATAGAAAAAAAATGGCGCAGTTGAAGATAAGGAGGAAAAAAAAAAAGCAAACGGTGCTGCAAAGGTTGGAGAAAAGATGAATCCCGAAGGTTAAAGAAAAAGAAAAATAATATTACGGTATTGGGTTATTTGGGCCAATTTGCTTTCCGCACCACTTTTTTGCTTTCTGCAACTTCCATATAAATGGGCTTTTGTATTTTTTATTTAAGTAATTGCTATTTACAGTCTTTTTTATTTTTAATATACTTTGCTTATGTTCTCAAGTTTAATACTTCAATTATTATTTTTGATATTTCAGTATAAAATTATGAATGAATTTTTCTTAATCAAATAATATTAGTTATATACATATATAATATGATTTTAAATTTTTTAATATAGACCGGTCCAATTAATGATTCATCGGTTGGATCACTGACTCAGTAACTCACTACCTCTACCGGGTCAATGACCGAACCGATTTTCACAACTATGCCTTTACTTTTCATTATGCATCAAGACCAAGGATTGCATAGTTTGGTATTCTTTAAGCATATTGGTGGTGTATTATGCGGGATGTCTTGAGTGGCAGGGTGAGTAGTTTATAAAAGGAATCTTTGCATGAGAAGAGGGTGTGAGAGCTCGAAAAGATAGCATGGATTTTTGTATGTATGTGGCTCCTAGGTGATTAGGCCAGTTTTGGGCACAAACATGTGCTTGGAACTTGGGGTATTTAAACTAATTAGCATCTTTAGTATTAAATCTTGAGTAAAGATTTTGAATTTAAGAACATATTTTTACTAGATTTTCTAATAAAGGAGGTAAAAAGATCTCTAATATAGAGAATGAATTCTTGTTGAAGATCCCTCAAGATCTGCATATTGTTTTAAAAAGAATAATTTATTTTCTTTTTCGCTTCCTAAGATATCAAAATCATATCTACCATTAAAGAAAAATATTAGAAAAATCTTGAGAGATCTTCAATCCTATGTGGTACTATAAGGTCCACAAAAAGTAGTTTAAGATCTCAATTTAAGATCTATGAGTAAAGATGTTTAGAAACACACATTAGATACGTTAACCACCAATTTTTTTATTTTTTTATTTTAAAATAAAATACTTAAATAAGTGTCATAAGAGGAGTTATTTTTCTAATAACTGTTTGATTCAAAGGTAATTTTTAGAATTAGTTAGAAAACAAAATGGTCTAAGAAAATGTGTACAACAATAAAGATAATTGTTTTTATTAATAGTTAATTATAAATAAAAACATTCATTTGCTTCTAAAAAACCTTACCATCTTTTTTATTATTGATTACAATTAATTTTTTATTTATTAGTTAAAGGTTTACCCATTATATGTAAAGATTTTAGCAAATTAGATATGTCTGCAATGTAAACATAACTATTTTATGAAAATATCATGCATAAAAACAATCATTTTATTTATTAACATAAAATATATATAAATTAAAATATTTAAATTTCACAACCCGTTTGATGATGCAAACAAGGAAAGCATCCCATTTTTATAAGCATCTAATTCATTACTGTACTCTTTATTTAAACCAAATAATACTAATTAATAATTTAATTGATAGGAATTATCATCAGTGGATCCGTGGCGCAATGGTAGCGCGTCTGACTCCAGATCAGAAGGTTGCGTGTTCGATTCACGTCGGGTTCAATACCCATTTTTTATTATTCAAGCCATTTTGACCTCACTTAAGCTTATATTCAAATAATGCAACACAAATGAAAACATTTTTTTTTCTTTCTTTTAAGATAATGAACTTCACTTTATGTAATAACACTGAAAGAAGGTACATTATCATAATTATATATAAATATATATATATATATATATATATATATATATGGCGTTATAGTAGATTTTTTTTAGTGTATTTGGTATATCTTTAAACGGGTAAACTTAAGACTTATTATATAGGTATTTTTTATGCATATACTAATATATAAATTACTTTATAATGGAAGAGAAAAAAGAATTAAGTTGGTTGTTTGTTGTTATAAATTATCTCGGATAGTTTATTGAAATAAGTTAACATTAAATTATAAACAGAAATGTCATCTTATTAGTTAAAGATTAACATGACTAATACTTATAATTTTAAAAAGTTATTGTGAATTTCTTTTTATATTATAAAAAAAGACTAACGTATTCTATGGTAATATTTTAAACTTCACCAGGGGTCGTTGGTCAGGGGACCATAATATTAATTTAAGCCATTTAGTAGCAGCTGTTGGCGTGGAGCGACATTATGTTGCCACATCTGGAAAGTTTCCACTGTTTTTCTTCTTATGATCACACAAGAAAAATTCTCAATTTCTAATATTGAAATTCAATTTAATTTTGTTATAATATTTCAAAGTTTAATCAGGGTAAGACGTAAGAATTGCTTCAATCACATTCACAGAAAGTAAAAACGCCCAGCACGAAACTATAATTTAGTTGCAAGGAAGCGGATAGTGTATTATATGGGAGTTTTAAAATGGAATATATAATGAGGATAATGGATTTTTATTATTTAAAACTTTATGAATTATAATTTTATTGAGTAAAAAATGAGGATAACTGATTTTTATTATTTAAAAATTTATGGTAATTTTGATTAAGTAATTTGAATATTTAATTAATAGTGATGCACTCTATTCCAATGAATCAAAATTTTCAGGGCAGAACTTAGTGTCTGTTTAGATACTAATCTTAATTGATTTTAGTGCCTAAAATCATGGCAAATAAACCATAAACAAATAAGCGAGATGGGGTCATGATACATTTCAACTAAAGACACTCTTAGTTACAAATAAGGAGAGAACTTTCAAGCAGGTTACAACTTGGAAGCAAATAAAATTCTTCAATGTAAAAAAGAGGGTGTATATGCAACACTCTACGTGCTATGATTGTTACTGAAACAAAAAAATATAACTATGTTTTAACCTTAAAAAACAGGACTATTATTTTACTTAATCATTAAATTTTGTTAATTACACCTTGTTGGTCGCACACATGGCGATCGAACTCACTCTTAGTCTCTTTTCATATTCACACACTCAAGAATATAAGGTTATGTATTCTCTCGATCCTTCGATCACATATGATAACTAGATTCACTCTTAGTCTCTTCATTCTCATACGTTTGCCAACCGTGTAACCTATCACATGCACAGCTTAAACCCTTGGCCATGTAAGTCACCAATGAAGATTTTTTAGTAGACTTCAGAATGTCCATTGCGTCCCTGTAGGATATGTTCACTCAAAAATATTGAATCGGTCTCTAATAACATACCATTATATATATCTCACTGATTCAACCTAGAAGGATAGATTACACTTGATATTTGAATGCTCTTGTGCTAGGTCTCATTCCTTAAGGTACGGTTTTGTTGAATAGTTAATGAATGGAATCACATTTACTGAAGGAAAACCATGGTTAGAAGGACAGCCAAATTTTCCATGCACCACAAAGAAATCTTCATACAAGCTTCCTTAAATTTTTTGGTGCACACTTCCTAAGCGACGGTAGAGCTAAGAGCTTAATATTATACTTTAAAGTTTCTCTTATTAAATTAATTGTTTCTTTTAAATAATACAATAGCTTAAATGTGTTAGAACTAACAAGAATTGAAACTCTCAAGGAGAGAAAAACACGACAGCGCCGGTCGTTCTTGTTACCTATCACATGTCTTTGGTGCGCTAGTTGATGATTCTGCTTTGATCTTTGAAAAAACAGAAGAAATTGGTGTATTACACATAATCATGGGGTGGTTGTTTTAATGAATGAAATCTGGCTAGTAAAACAGTGGTGATGTCTGTATTAGGCCCTCTCTTCATTCTTTAGTTCCAAAAGAAGGGTTCAATTAAGAGACTATAGTCTAGAAAGTTCTCAAATTTGGCATCTTGTGGTAAAGTAGGGGACATAAAAAGATGTGGCATTGACCAATAAAGCCAAGTGAATAAGACACCCGTGAACCAAGGCTGATTTAACTTTAAACAACGTGTAGAGCCAAGGCCAGCCCATGGTTAAAGACAATCAGCAAACAACAAACCTGAAAATTTTTTAAGGTAAAAACTAAAAAGACTACAAAATGCACATAAGCAGATAAATAAAAACACCGACAATAACATTTAGGGGTACAACTATTTTTCCTTATTTCCAATTTTTAACACATCTAACTATTTAATCAATAAAAAAATTTGCATTCAATTTTTATTTTATTTAAAATTTTCTTAAATAAATGATAATGACGTATCTCATAAACGAGAAATTAATATCTAATGTAGTATAAGAACACTCTGACTCACTCAGGAAAAAAAAAAAAGGCATAAGAAGCTTGACGATCTATCAGGCGAAATATAATCGGTAAAATTCTAAATTTTTTACACCAGAAATTCTTAACCTACACCTACTTTATATTTTTTGTTTACTTCTCTTCCCCATTTTGTTCACCCCACTATACATTCTCTGTTCTCATGTGAGGTATATACCCCCCTAAGGGCTGTCAAATGATCATGTTGTGAATCTTAAGTAGGAGCCAAAGAAAGAGCCTAGACCATTCTCATTCCCCTATCCATCAGAAGAGAAAAATGAGGAGGATCCCAACCAGTGTGTCTTCTTTTGCAATTCACATTCTTCTTCTTCTTCTTCTTCTAGCTTCTATTTCTATTCCCTTCACACTATCCCAACCCTCTTTCCCATGGAAAGATGGGAACGGCGATTTGGTAGACCAAGTGTGCAAAAAGACACCCTTTTATGATCTTTGCAGCTCGATCCTTCACTCAAACCCTCTGAGTCCAAAACCTGATCTCAAAGGGGTGGCTCTATTGATGGTGAACAACATTCTTGCAAATGCAACTGACACACTGAGTTACATTGAGGGGCTGATCAAGCAGACCCCAGACCGTGAGTTGGAGCAATCCTTGGCTTTTTGTGCTGAGTCTTATATCCCAATTGTCAAGTACATTCTCCCACAAGCTGCTGATGCCATAAGCCAGGGTCGTTTTGGCTTTGCCAGTTACTGCATTTCTGATGCTCTCAAAGAAGTTAGTAGCTGTGAGAAGAAATTCTCTGGTGCTACACAAGCACCCTTAGGGGACAGAAACGACATTGTGCAGAAGCTTGTGAATGTGGCTTCGGCCATAGTCAAACTACTTCTAAAGGGTTGATTCCATAGCTTGTAGGCAGCACTTAGTAGTTAGTACTAGTTGTATTGTTGTACTCTGAATGAATAAACACAGTTCGATGGTTCATTTTGTATAATGTATGATGATTCTTCATTGTATTATGTGTACTGTGCACTTTGAAGCAGCTCTTTGTTGACGACCACTCTGCTTCTTCACTAACAATTTGTTGTGTAAGATGCATATGAATGCAACTCACATAAGACATAAACCAAACCATCACGGATTTTTAAAAAATAAAAGAAATGAAAAGAAACATCATCATTCATCATAGTCTTTTCTTTCTCTTTCGTCCATAAATTGGTCCTAAAATCAAAACTTTTTAAATGATCCATGCAGCTAATATCAGCTAATATGTCATAAATAGGTGATAACAACATATCAAAGTGATCGTGTTTACTTTTAGTACATGGACAAAAATTATGTGTGAAATAATTTCCCAAGAAATAAACCTTCAAGTGAGTTGGGATTTGAGGAAGAAGAAAATTAGCATATAGAGTTTAATTCGTCCAGAATTTTCATCTGGCACAGAATGAGCTGCATGTCACAAAGTGTCAATATCCTATCTATCCGAGGAAGCTTCGTATGAGAGAGGAACCTAACAAACTTTTAAAATCAAGAGCACAGTGCTTCAGGCAAAACAGGTCGCTTCCTGTTTCTTACAGTATTATTTAACTTTTAACCCCTTTATATTTTGGTTGATTGCTAGTTAGACCTCCCATTTATTGCACGTTATTCAATAAAAGAAAATTAAGATATAAGATTGATTGAATAATTAAAAAATAAAAGAAATGTCACAAATTTAATTTATTTTTACTAACAAAAATCAATAAATTAATAATTAATATTTATCAATTTAAAAAGAAAAACTTAGCTCATGAAAATAGGGTCAGTTTGAGATTTTTCTTTTTTTATCATGTCATTAAGTTTTTTGATTGAAGTTAAAAGTAAAAAAATTAAGATGCCTTGTTATAAGTTATTTTAAGTTTAATCGAACAAGTCATTGTCGACTCTTTGGGTCTTACTAAATTATATTTTTACAATTATTAATGGAACCTGACATAATGATTAACAAAAGACTTTTTGGCAAAACAGATTGAAGTGATTCGAAATTTTTGAGAAACTATCTTTATAATTATATGTCTCAAACTGATTAGCACAGGTTGTTCATCCTTATTTCTAGCCATTGATTTAAAACACCTCCAAAATGTGTGCACTGAAGCATGTTAAACTTCTGCAATTCGAAGTTGAACTTTTTTGTAATTTTCTTTTTGGGATCCCAGATGAAGCAAGGTCACGTGTTCATGCTAATAAAAAGTCAAAATGGGCATCACATCTTACAATATCGAGAGTCACATCTGACACATTTCTTATTCTTAATTGGAAATTCAGAGTGCCACCCGTCTTATTTTGCTTTCTTATTTTCCTTTCTGGCAAGAAAAGTAGTAATTGAAGAAAGTCCCTTTATTCTGAAAAATATGCTTATTGTACGTAAAATATTTGTGACAAAAAGCACATAATTTACATACCAGTTGTCTATATGTAGAAAAGACACCAGAACATAATAAATAGAATCATAGTCGTGGGCTTCAAAAGCAAAACCTACAAACTCAAATATTTCATGGGGGCATGTAAGCAACAGAAAGTTGCTGAGGAGGTGAAAATTAAAGTACACGTGTTTGTCAAGGCAATGAAGAACGCTAAAAAGCACCTTATGGTAATTTAACTCACCCCCCAACCTTGATTAATATATATACATAAAGGGGGATAAATTACCAACATATAAAGAAATGAGTATTGTCAAAGTCTAAGACAAAGAGTTAGTAGGAGAAGCAAGGGAACAGTATGCCATCTTTTCTTTGTTAAATACAGGCAATGACATTCTTTCTTTTCTTTTCTTCATTTTATAATAAAAGTGCATAAGTGCATTAACCTGAATCTCTCCTCAGTTTTTCAGGCAAATCTGAACCCGCTACCTGCTGTACAAAACTGCAAGGTACCAAATAAAATCAATTAGCAAAATTGATATTAGGGAAAATCTGAACCAGTAATGTGTTTTATGAGGTAAAGAAAAGGGAACAAATGAGCCAAAGGAGAGAGTTTCAAATAATGTGTGGCATGAATTTGAACTTACGTGTGAGACTCTGAACCTGGAGCATTTGAGGCAATTGCAGAAGGATTGAGTTGGTAATGAACTGAAATTAAACCATCCTCTGATTCACCTGCTGATACAGGAGATCCCTGGAAACTTGCCACTGAGGTTTTACCAGATGACATGCCTGCAAAAGGAACGTCTAATTAAAACAAAAATTAAGGAAGCTAAACTGTGGTTATTGGGAGTATTTTGATACCATCTTGCATACTACATTACCCTATAATTTACACCAAAAGTTATAGGTGTTTGATTAATAATATTATGAGAATTTATACACCAAAAGTAAGGTATTATCAAAATATAAATGAAAGGAAACTGAACCACTGATAAGCTTCTTGCATTATTAGCTAGCCTTTTGCCCACAATTGTCAACACATCAAAGAAAGAAGTGAGCTATTTATCGGAAAGAGAAAGCAAAATAATGATCTATTTATCATAATTCTCTCCGGAACTAGTTGGAATAAGATTTTGATCTACAATAAGCAGATTGTCCCAGAAGGAGCGAAAAGTGATAAGAATGTATTAAAATAATAGAAGCAAACAGTAAAAATTACAGATAAAAGCTAAAACCTGATCAGGTTAGCCAGAACAGAATAATCCATGAAAAGTACATAGATAAGGAAACAAAAGCTTTATAGTGTATGTCAAACATAACAGAGTTTTTAATGGAGGCTTTATCACTATTCAGCAAACATATAACTTAGGTACTTATCAAAAATTTGGAATTGCATAGCTTATGAAACAGAATAGGTAGAGGCACATGTAGCAATGAAAATGCTAAGTCCCTATATGTTGTAATGCAAAGATTATAAAATAAAATGTAATATCCTTGACAAATCTACTTTTATCCCAACTGTTACCTTGGAGTATTATCACAACAAAGAAGACAACAGTGAAAACCATAGCCAAAAGGCTGCTGGCATTGGAAGATGATGGTGCTGATGATTTAGCAATTTTCATCTTCTTCAAGGCTTTCATACGCTCCATCCTCGTGCGCTTCAACATGGCAAGTTCAGATATCTCCCTGATTAGCTCATGGTCAGCTGCATCCAATGATGGAGCCTGTGGAGGTCTTGGAGGTTTGGGAGCCTTTTTATTACTGGCCTTTTTCCGTTTCTCCCTCACTGGGGTTTCTTGTGCATGGTTTGCCGAATCTCTCCCCATCAGTGGCTTGTTTTTTACTCTCATCACATCCGCATATACTTCACTTAAACTTGGTTCATTGCAGCATAAACTTGGCCCATCATCAACTTTAACAGAACCTCCAGCAAACCCGCCAGAAACCTTAGCAAATAATGCCTTTCCTTGTTTTCCACTGCTAGCCATGCTAGGAGTAGAGACTTTCTTTGAATCATCTCCAATTAGTGGCAATCCACTTTCAAGATCAAATTCAGTATTCCCATCCTTTGCACTTCTATGATCCATCCCAAACTCAAAAAATCCTAATCCAACTTCTTGGTTGTTATTATTCTGTAGAATTTCCTCCAGACTCTCTCCAGAAACTTTACCTTTGTACTCAAACCATCATACAAAATGACCTCCTCAAGAGATGCTATGTACTAAGGGTTTAATTGATCATAAATCATCAAGAAGACAACTTACAATACAACTCAACCCCAATAAAGATATCTTCTATATGATTGCACATTACACAGATCCAGACAACAACAAAGTAATGATAAACCACCAAAACTTTATATTTTCTTTCCTAGGCTCTAGTTACCCCACGCACCACCACTACTCCAATTTTTTTTTTAAATGTCATTCCAGGAGCAGACTGACCCTGCACACCATTAGAGACAAAATTCAATCAGATGAACCTAACCTAATTAACAATCTTACATGATTTTTCCTTAATACTTTTAGGGGTATGAAAAAAAAAATAAGAAAACCAAATTCTACAGCTTTCCAAAAGTCCCTATTTCAAACTTTTAAACAAAACAGACAAAAAAGTGGTCATCAAATCTTAAGATAAAAAGGAAGAAACGTAAAACCCTTTAGGAAAAAAAAAAAAAAAGCGGGGGCCTGGGGGTAATCAAAGTAAGGAAAGCAAGGCCAACACATAAAAACAAACCAACCCCAGGGAAAAAAAAACATATTTATACATTAACACCCCGCATTATATATAACATATACTGCAACGTGCAATCACATATGATTATAAATGGGCACCCATGAAACCGAAGAAAGTCAACAACTTTAAACTAGTCACAGCCATCACAACAATAATATAATACGAAGAAGTAAAAAAGAGAACAAAAAAAAAAGTGGAATGCATACCTTTGCCGGAAGGGGAAGGAAGGGCAAATCCAATGGCGGAATGAGTTTGTAATATAATAATTATTTATTTATTACAGAGGCCAAGAATGAGGGAAAGGAGGAAAGAGACTATAATAGATAGAGAGATAAGGGAGAAACGGGAAACTAAAATTACAGGCAAAATAAATTGAAGATTTGTTCAAACAAAGATCTCTATGTATCTGTTGATTTGATGATGGTATGTGGTGCCTTAAAAAATGGCATATTTATAGAGCGGAAATTGGGGAGGTGATGTAGCCATTATAGAACAGTTGGCAACTCCCAATTTTTTGTCCTATGTTATGCCATTTTTTAAATGTATATAGTTAAAATTTATTTCAAATTCTTCCTTGTCATCTTCTTAAAATGTTTTTATTCATTTTATTTTGTATGGTAATATTTATTTATTTGAAAATTAATTTTTTCTATGTTTTTAAGATAATAAATATATTTAATTTTTATTAATACGTTTTTTTTTGTAAAATATTAGAAAATTTTACAAAAGAATATAATATTATTCATGATGACAATGATGTTCATAATACATTTTTTTATTTATTTTTGTAATATTGTATACTAAATATTATACTAAAATATTTTTTATATGTGTTTTAAGATATTAACTATATTTACTTTTTTGCTTAACATTTTTTATAAAATATTAGCAAAATGTATAAAAATTGTATAACTTATGCTAATAAATAACGAATCCTTCAAATCTAATTAAGAATGATAATTATATTAGACAATTTTGTAATAAAATATATGGCATTTATCAAGTATTAATTATTATTTATTTATTTCTATATTGTATAAAGAATAATTTATCACATAGTCAGATATCACATGTAATTTTAACATATTGAAATATTCATATATTGAAATGCCAATTATTTTACCAATTTGGTCGTTTGATTTTCATTGATTTGTTTAATAAGAAATCAGTTTTATTGACATCCTCAACTCAGACACTAAATATCTTCATTTATGGGAGGGATCCAAAAGGAGAAAAAAAAAATACATGAAGCTTATGGGGTTTCCACATATTTCATGTGTTTTTTTATCTTCTACTAGAACCCTGCACCGAAGAGAATCAGAACCCCAACTCAGGTGGCCCTATAGTTTTGAAAGAATCCAATATAATTATTAATATAATACATTTGTTGTTGTGAGTATAACTAAATTTGATTTCCTGAAACAAAATTTATAGTTTGAATATTGTGAATAAAAAAATCTGATCAGAAAAAAAAAATCATCATTATAGACAATTAATCAAGTTATTTAATAATTTTTTTAAGTATTTCACATTAATATTATGATTAAAAAAACATTTTACTAAGCATCATTAATTTTTTTGGTAGATGAAGGCAACAAGCATCATTACATTTTTTTTAGAGAAACAAGCATCATTAAATTTAAATTGATAATATTTTTCAATAATTTAACCTAACAAATTATGAGATAATATTTATCAATAACTTATCATAAATAAATTAAATTTCAGTTTTTTCTTCCTTTTATTGGATATTGTGAGTTGAGCTAATGTCAATATGTGATTGTCAATCCTTAAAAAAAATAAATAAAAAATACTTACTTTATAAAAATTGTCAGTTGTCAATCTGAAAGAGAAATATAATAATTGGATTCAAGAAGCCCCACATGAAAAATGGCTTTATTGCATGTCCACCAACTCATTCCGCAAGGCTATACATAATTAAATGCTCAATATATCTAATGCACTTTTATATTTTAAATATGTTTTTTATTACTTAAAATTTTATATGAATTTTATTCAAAAAATGATAAACTTAAATGAAGTTTATTAGATAAAAAATTTACATTTAAAAATAAGTTTAATATTTTTTATCCCCCATAAATATAAATAACTATAGTTTTAGTTTTTACCAAAAAAAAATCTTGTTTTATTTTTAATAAGTTTTAAAAAAATTTAAAATAATTCTTTTAATAATACAACATGTATGTATCTAAACATCTCACATGTCACCTTAAAGTAATTATTAACGTGACATATCTACATACACAGTATGTCATATTGTTATTACTAAACTAATAATAAAAATTATTTTAAAATGCATTATTTATGAGAATCAAAATAAAAAATTAAGATTTATTATATTTATAAAAACTACAAACATATTTTAACTTAAACATATATATGAAGGAAGTCTTGTTTAATTGGTTGGATAAAGTATATAAGTTGTTATAAATTTCTTATTATCTTGATTTTATAAATAAAAAAACAAAAATATTTATATATGTTAAAAAAATAGTAATAAGATAACATAACACAAAATTGAGATGATACTTCAATTACCACAACAGCTCTACATGTGATGATAAATGTTACCCTCCACACTTCATGTTAAAAATAGGGATTATGGTCGAGTTTAATGATATATGGGAGTGAAATCTACCCGATTTTAGTACTTTCTAACTCTTTTCAATTCTTCTGATCCATCAATCAATATGAATTTTTACAATTTATTTGAAATTAAATCAAATCTAACTTAATTTCCGTGGAATGTACATAAAGTTTTTCTAAAGATTGGTATGCTAAAAAAACATAAAATATAAGCAATTCAGAAAGATACTTATTTCACTTTGCTGTGCCAAATGAACAATAAGGAAAAAGAGGTCCTAAAAGCCATTAGGAATTTAGAATTAAGATAGTGGCCAGGAATTTAGATTATTTATAAGTCTATTATTACTATGGTACCCAAAAATAAATCCCTGGAGGAACTTGATAGTTTATATGCTTGGTTGACTATCGTCTTCCAAAGAAACATAGAAAGTTAGAAACATCCAATCTGGAGCCATTTTTTTTTTTTTTCATCCATTGAGTTTTGCCCTTTTTATATGGACACCCCCTTCTGGATTTTCTTAAACTAATGAATTTATATTGTTGTATAGAAATATAGAATATCAATTCCAATTAATCTAGTTTTTTTTTATTACCAGATTTCTCAATATTTTTTATTTTATAAAATTGGATCCATCCGGTACCATTTCAGCCAAACTCAGATACTAAGTGTTCTATATAAATAAATATAATATAGTATATAATTGAGAACCATCATCACCTAAAACGCGTGCTTCATTATTGACTAGTCTTTAATCGATTAAGATCCTCTAAGGTAAGGGTTTTGCATGATCATGTCTCATGTGCAGTTGAATCCACGTCAAAGGACAGAGCTACAACGCACGTGGGTTCTGATAATACAAGATTTGTCAGGGCCCAGCAAGCTTTATCTGCTTACCCACATTAGGATAGAAAGTACAAATGAAACAAGACAAACAAACTTAAAGTTGCAAAATGCATTTGACCTTTTATTAAACTTATACTATTTTTTAATTCAAATTTTTATTCATTAACCCATATACAATCAAACAATTTTAAATTGATAAAAAAATACGTTATTTTGGTAAGAACTAGCTTTTGGTCTTCGCAATGCACTGATTTTTCTTTTAAAATATTATTTAAGAATAATTTATAATATAGATTTCATTAATAAAAAAATAATGTCATGTTATATTGTATAAAAAAATAATTTATAATATACCTATTGTATATATTTTTTTAAAATATTTTTTAAAACTTTTTTAAGGAACAAACTATTACAATAAGAGTGTGGAAAATAATAGCATTCAAAAAGGAAGAAAAAATGATAAAATTAGCATGTGACTAATGTTAAAAAAAAAATATAACCACTACATTCATGAAATTACAAAAATACATAATCACACTCATTCTTCTCTTATTTTTCATCTTTTTTATTATTTTTTTTATACTTTTCATTTTCCACTAATAAAAAAATCTAAACTATTTTTTTATTTTATTTTATTTTATTATTATAAAAAATTACCAAAAAATAACATTTTTAAATGTAAATCCGGTATCTGTCTAAGTAATCAATGGACTTATTGAGAATTTATCCCCAATCCAACACCTGCATCCGTCCCTGTCTAGAAGCATCAGTATGGGCCCGTTTATACGGAAAAAAAGAAAAAGCAAGCGATAAGATTTTTAAAGCAAAAAAAAAATGTTTAAGAACGATAGTGATGCAGTGTAAAAGACTAAAAAAAGTTGATAAAAATAAATAAATAAATAATATGTGGTTTTACAAAGGAATGCAGTTTTTAATATAAACAACCTCTCGAGTAAAATGCACTACTCTGTCCCATGCATTGCGTGATTTTGGCAAAATCTTTTCCTTTTTCCCCTAATTTTAAAGGATTTTTTGTAATTTTCATTATGTAAGGACATCCGGTCTTTTTGTTATTTTTTGCATTAGGATATTTTCTTGTATGTATATGTATGTAAGACTTACGTAGTGTTTCATTGTGAAGAATGTAAAGGAAAAAAACGTAAATAATTTAGAAGCACCATTTACAAAAAGCATTACAAATGTTTTTAAAATAGTCAGAATTAACCACCTGACTAAGGAGTTTAGGCTTGTCAACTGTTGAAAAGGTAATCTCGTGCATGGGCCTAAAATAGTAAGTAGAAAGATTAGCACTAGTTAAAATTTTAAACATTAAGATATTTATTAACTGCTAAAACTAATGGAAACAAGAATGAATGCTCCCCCTAGAGAAATTCAATATGCAGGGTCTTTACAATCTGGAGTGTTGCATTCACAACATTGTTAACACCAACACAATACACAAATGGAAACCTATTGACTGATTCTACATTTTGTTTTTTCTATACATCATATGTCAGTGATGGTCACATATTCTCCAACATCTCTCTCAAAAACTTGGAAAAAACTGAAAAACCAAGAGACTTTCACTAGGAAAATATTATCTTCAAAATGTGCGATATTATCCTAGTCTATATATCAACCTCATCATAAAATACATGTTTCTAGTTTATCAATATAAGACACTCTTTAGCAATACTAACTGAAGCTGAAGAGAGCAAGCCCATTCACAATATATTTAAATGAAGAATAACAGCCGAAAATAGTGCATTTATTACCGGAAATATGGTGTTACACTCATAGCACTTCCCCCATCTTCAATGCTATTTTTGGTTGTTTGAAGTGCAAGAGCTTCAAGATTAGAGGATGAACCAAATGTAGGTGGTGGATGAATTCTGTTTTGCCAAGGATGGAAATAAAACTGATGAAAATACATGAGCCATACCCCTGCTTTAAAGAATAGTTAAGAGAACTTTGTGCATCTTCTTTCTCAGAAGGTCGAGAAGCAGGGTCCTCCGCCAACTTAAGCAATCTCTTATGAGCTAAAACATCTTCTGCCCTCTCCACATTCACATCCAACGCGTTTTCTGTTAAGGTTGTGTTCGCTAATTCCAAGTTTAAATATAGTACATGTTCCAGACTTGACAGAACCAACATGTAAAAATTTGTGAAGCGTTTTCTGTTGAAGGTTGTGTTCACTAATTCCATTTTCTCCTTCTGAAGCAGGATTCAAATAGCTAGAAGGAACTGGCAGTGACAGCACTAGAGAAGCTAGCTTTATCAGGCTGTTCTACACCCTGTCCAGGTAAACAAGTAGTAATTTAATATATGAAGTCAACAGAGATTTTACCCAACATTCAGAGCTTGTTTGAATACAAAGTTAGAAATATTTTTGAGAGCTATACTGGAAATTGCATCCAAACAGACCCATAATATTAAAACTATCATCATTGCCATTAATATAGATATCATATATAGATAGTTTTTTCTGTTTTAGAAAGGAGCAAGTGGACCTAAGAGTGAACTGGAAATGGGGATGCAATGGATCAAAATAGCACCACATTACCACAACCCTCTGCTAAGAGCAGAGGCGGACCCAAGTACAAGAGAAGGGGGGCATGTGTCCCCCTTAAATTTCCATATGAAATTACTAAAATATCCATCTTTTTTAAAAAAATTCACAAAATATCACAATCTACTGTGCAATACCACTGTCCACTGAGGCTTCTCTTCTCTCGTTCAAGCAATCAAGCACCTCGTCCTCGACCTCTCCTTCCTCTTCGTCGTAGGCCCACGCGGTCTTCTGCTCCTCCTCCGCCAGGACCGCCACCGTCGACCACCGCCAACCAAAGCCTCCTCGTGCAACACGCCAACACCTCCGAGGCTCCGACTCCGAGCCGCGTTCCCGCGCGTCACCTCCGGTGTCCACAGTCCACACCCTCATCCGCCCCGCCGTCGTCATCGGCAACGGCTTCCCCTCCTCCGAGAATCACAGCATCGGTTTGCAGTTTGCTCCGTGGCGCCGCGCCCTTGGCGTGTCCCAGTTGTAGGGGATTGTGAAATTGAACCTTGGTTATTGTTTGCAATAAGTGGATGCGTTACCATTGAACTCAAACCTTAATGGAGCTTCGATACTCTTATTTCAGAGCTCAACGCTTTAGAGTTCTTCTGTCTAATCTTCAATTGATCGCTTTGTGCACATGGTAACCTGTTCCTTTTGATATTATTTGTCTCTACGGTCACTTTCTTTAGTTGTGTTAATGTTTTTGCCATGCTTATTAATGTTGACTCTTAATTGCCTTTATTCACTAGGTAGATTATGGAATAGAGATGGAACAGGGCTTTTGGTAGATTAAATGAGGTTAAGGTTTGTCTTTGTTTTTCTTAAAAAGTTTTGGCAAAATGCCCTAGTATAAGTGATAAAGTTATCATGCTTTCTTGCAGGAAACTCTTGTTCACTCTAGCAATTCAAGCTTTGAAATGTGCTAAGAAACATCTTAGTTTTGTCAAATCCTGTGTCAAATTTAGTAAAGTCACAATACCTTATATTTCTGCTCACAGGAAGTTTGATCTTTCTCTAGAAACTGCAGAGGTAGGTATATCATTTCTTAACACATCAAAGTTGTTTGTACTTTTGCTCCTTCTATATTTTTCATGGATTCGTAGTTTGAATTTTTCAGGAAATTGGTTAAATTGTTATATTTTCCTTGCATTGCTATATTATAACATGAAAATTGTTATATAATTAGCTGTTTTAGATGAGAGATACTTTTCTAGTTTATTTTACTATGTATTATCTTTCCTTTTTTTATCTTTGGTTTAGCTATGATGGTTCTATTATGATATTGTTTCTTAATTCTAAGTGTCTTTTGGTTCTCTTTTTCCTCCTGTTTTCAAATTTTCAAGTGCTTATTTTTTATCTTCCCTTTCTTTTTTATCTTTGGTTTAGCTCTGATGCATATTTATATATTGATTCATTTTTGTCATTTGTTATTTTTTAGGATGGAAAGGTATTTAGGTTATTATTGAGTGTCCCCTTATTGAGTGCTCCCCCTTGAATAATTTTCTGGATCCGCCACTGGCTAAGAGACCAGGGGAGATACCAAATTGATAGGCATTAAGTAAAGAAAGCAACTAACCTATTTCAACCATAGAAATGGGAAGGATGAAGCAATCTACAAAATACAGATATCACAAGGATGGATTAAGGAACCAACCATAGTTCAAAATAGTTTGCTATGCATAGTAAAAATAGCATTAGAGTTTTTCCTTAATCAGCAAAGCAACATGAAGTGGGACATATTAAAAGCATTAGAGTTTTCTTCTTAATCAGCAAAGGCAACATGTATTGGTATATATATGACCTATCTACAATCTGAAAATGATAGCCACATTCCATTATCCACTCTTTCTAAATGAAAATGATAGATATGACTCTATGAGCAAACTTCAGTGAAGTCCAAGAAATGAGCGAAATCAAAATTCTCCTACTTATAGATACTTGATGTTGTTTTGTTAACTTCAAAGTTATATATATATATATATATATATATATATATATATTGTATGTACTTCTATTTTTGTTGTGGGTTTTCTCCATAATTAATGTGACTTTGATATTGTCTTGTTATGAAGCATGAAGGAAATACTTGAAAGGCTTCATTTGCACTCAAAGAACCTAGCAAGGATGGAACAACCATCTCTCGAGCTGCAGGTTGGTATAGTACTTGCATTCGGTACTATAATTGTTTTTTTAGTATATAAACTAATAGTAAAGGTGTAACTTGAGCTGTGGCTTTTGTAAATGAAATGAAGTTACTATACTCCATATTGCAATCTGCGTTCAAAATAGTAAGAAGTGAAATTCAAATTTAATGTCAATCATTAATTTCTTAAATGTTTACTGCAGCTAGTTGAAAACAGCAATTGCTCATTGACTGTAGGTAGGTAAGCCCCTTTCTACCCACTGCAGAACCTTTGTTTTTTTTTTTTTTTTTTCAAATTTTGGAGCCACAAATTTTTGAGGCGCAGGTGCTGATCTTGTTTCCCTCATTTCACGAATCCTACGGGCAAACTGTCAAATAAGCCAAACTTCATTAAATTTAACAGAATTTCAAAAGTACTTTCATATAATAAACAGAATTTCATTTAATTTCATAGAACATGAACAAAGCATCAAAATTCCAAACTTTCCTGCTAATGATAAAGAACATATTCCAAAAATTCCATAGTATATTTACAAAAAAAACTATTAACAAGACAAAAAGAAAGGAACAAAAAACGGTTGAATTATATAATTTAAATTTCAAATTATTGTTAGGATTTGTTAAGTTGGTCTAATTTGTTCAGTTTGTTATTATCCTGTATTATTAGTATTTTGTTGAATTTCTCTCTCTTATATAAGAACACCATGTTGAGGAAAAATATAGAAGAGAATAGAATGAATGAATGAATGAATGATAGAGGAATTATTCCGATTGATGCATATCTGATTTTTAACATTGTATCAAAGCAATGGTTTCCTCCATTAATGATAGTCATGATTCTTCCATGAATGAGATCGTGTTATCCACCATGAAAAAAAAAATATAAATTTCAAAGTCTTTCTTCTTCACATTCCCCAAATTTACATCTCCTTCTATCTTTTTATCTTATCTTCAATGTATTCCACTTATACCCAACTATACTCCTCAACTTTCACCTTCTCCGATTCCTTTACAAATTATGATTATTATTATCATAATTTCATTTTTGCCACGCATAACCTTTGCAATTTTGGTTCCGTTTTGAATCCTTCTCGTATCCATTTGAAGGTCATTAATGTGAAGCTCGTTGCATTGTTCTGAGTCATTCACAGACCAATCCCGAAGTCTATTGACATGAACATGTGATTGTTCTGAATCGATTCTCGTATCTTAATTCTCCCTGCACGTATTCTATTTGAAGGTCATTGATGTGAAGTCAATTGCATTGTTCTGAATCTTCATAGACCATCCTTGAAGTTTATTGACATGAACATGTTATTGTTCCGAATCTTTTCTCGTATTTCAATTTTCTTTCTACCTCATATAACTGAAGCACGTGGACTATCCTGAAGCAACTCTTGAACCTATCGCTGATCAAAACCAAAGTCATTCCTGGAAGAGTGTTTGAAGAAGCAATTGGCAAGTTGGACATGACCGATATTCATGCACAACTTGAGGGGGAGTGTTGAATTGTATAATTCAGTTTGTTATTATCCCGTATTATTAGCATTTTGTTGAATTTCTCTCTCTTATATAAGAACCTCATGTTGAGGGAAAATATAGAAGAGAATAGAATGAATGAATGATAGAGGAATTATTATTCCTATTGATGCATATCTGATTTTTAACAAAAACATAGATTACAAGCTAAATATAGCCCATAACACATAAGATACCCACAAATCTAATCTCTTTCAACCTGAAAGCGCACACAGCCCTCCGAGTACTCATTAAATTTAAGGCAAGTATTTCAGCCTAGTTACAATGTGGACATCAATAATATGATCTATAATGTTGTTAGAATGTTTTTTAGACCGCTTGTAGATTTTCCACAACAGATTATCAACAGTAGCGAAATAAAAGTCAATTACATTTTATTTGAATGACAGAAAGAGAGCAAACCAAAATGCAACAAAAAACAATAGTCATTAAAGAACCCCTCAAAAGAAGGGAATTGACAAAGACATTAGTTCCCCCATTTCAAGTATTTACCATATACATCAGGGTCTTATATTGGAGCACACATGTTGCAAAAGCACAAGGAAAGTAGTAAAACAATCAAAAGTGAAACTACACTACTTCACGAACTGTTCTTCAACTTTGTTTTCCAAACTATCATGTTGTGGTTACTGAACCAGTCCAACTGTCCAAGAGTAAGGATGATACATTAGTGTTTATATTACCATTAAGCAGGGTTCTCTGTTTCAGCTGCTGCATCTATTAGTTTTCTCTGATTAGTGCATGCGTAGCTCAGAAACTTCACTTGCTATAAATGTATGATAAGCTCTTCGTATCTGCATATCATATCATTCAATCAATCAATTTCAGAGTTTCCTATGGTCTATGGACCCTCTTCTTTATTTTTAACTCTAAGACATGTTTCCATATCAGCCTTCTCTACTGCCATTTCAGATTCCTAAGATTCCCCTCTTGCATTTGTGAAGATCAATTAATAAATCTTATATTGATCAATTAGAAACATGTATTTTATGATGAGGTTGATATAAAGACTAGGATAATGAGATTGTTCTTTAGAAACACTTTTAGAAAAAGAGAAAAATAAGATGAGTTTTTTTATGAGTAAAAATAAACTCTTTATTAGTTAATTTTTAGAAGCTCATCAATATAATTTAAAAAAAAATGATATGATATCTACATATTCACTAGCGAAGACTTATTTGAACTTATGGAGAAGCTCATTTTATATTTTTCTTCTTATTTTTCTCTTTTAGAAGTGTGTCTAGAGAAACTAATATCCAAACATGATTAATATCAGACACTTTGAAGATAATATTTTCCTAGTGAAAGTCTCTTGGTTTTTTAGTTTTGTCTAAGTTTTTGAGAGAGATGTTGGAGAACATGGACAGATGTACATGTAAATGAGCTTAGCACCCTTCATTTTAAAAAGTTACATATAATTATTTAATATTTTTTATATTTTGTCCCCTCTAATTTTATATATTTGAACCCACAGTGTTATGTCACTCTTAAAAACTCATTCAATATTTTGCTCAAATACAAAAAATTACAAGAAACTCAAAAAAATCTACATATTTATATTTTTTTAATAAAAATTAACATTTTTTCAATTTTAATAAATATAAATTAAAATAAATAAAAATAAATGCGTAACAATATAAAATAAAAAATATGCAACTAATTTATGCTAGAATTAAAATGTGAAAGAGTGAATAATTTGGTGAAGATTTGAAATTGATAAAAGATAAAATTGATAAAATTGCTGAGAACAAATTGATAAAATTGCTGAGAACAAATTGATTTATGGATGACGAGAGACCAACCTCTGCTGCTCAGCTGCTCAGCTGCTGACAGGTCTGGGTTGCCGATGCAGTGGATTGGTGGAGGACAAGGCCAAGGTCGAAGGTCTTGGTTGACGACGGTGTCGGGCTATCGACGGGAACGGTGTTGGGCTGTCGACGACGAGGCCAAGGTCGCGGACTCACGGTTGCTTGAGGTGTTGACGCAGTGACGCCTGACAGTGTTGCGCGACGGTGGCTGAGGTCGAGAGCGAGAGGAGTCGAGCCGGTGAGGAGCATAATCGCAACGAAGAAGAGTTGCTGAACGAGAGAGAAGATGCGCAATGTGCCTTCTGTATTTTGTTTTAAAAAAAAATGAAAACTTTAGTGTCCGCACATGCGGACACTTGCCCCAATAGGTCCTCCTCGGTGTATAATGAATATATAGATATTGTTTTGTACCTTCTTTGACAAGTAATTCTTTCCATTTGTTGAAATTATCTTCTCTAGATAATGATATAGCTTAAACAATATTGATCCTAATTATGGGTGTGGATCTCATGCAAAGTTAAGAAATGTAGCTTTATAAACGTTAGTCACATCAATAATACGAGTAAACATATAAATATTAATCACACTAATAGCATAAATAAATCATGTAAACATTAATGTATAAGAAAGAAAGTAAAATAGAAAGAATGACTGGAAAAAGAAAAATATGTTGTTTCTTTTAGAGATAAAGGTGTGTATAAGAATGACAAAAAAAAAAAAAAAAGAGAAGGAGCAAGAGTAGACAATAAATGAATTCCGATATCCACATTCAAATACGGTTACAGTTGCTGTTGTGCGATTTATGCGAATGAATATACGGCAAGTGCACCGATCGTTAACAAGTAATAAAAGTGAGTAAGTGAGTTATCGTCTCCACAGGGATTGGGGTAATTTTCACAATAATATTAATTCTAAATGATTGGAATTAAAAACAGAAAATAAAGAACAAAGAGTTGTTGGATAAATTTGTGTTTGAATAAAAATAGAA
>PYAF01001252.1:959073-983189 GCA_007407185.1 Glycine tomentella | reverse complement strand
TCTTCTCTGGTCTTCCAAGTGACCCGCGTGGATGTTTGCGCGACACGCGTGACACTCCAGAACTTGCTTTATTATTTATTCTCCTCTTTTGACCTGAAATTGCACAATTGGTATTGAAATTAGATTTAAACAATAAAATACTAAACTCAACTAATTCTAAGCTATTTACCTAAGTATTTAATCAAATTCTAACCTAAAATTAGACTAAAAACAAGATGTGTTTGCAACACATCAGTTGCCTAATAGAGATCAAACCAGTGTGTAAGAGATGAATAATCTAGCTTTATAGCAGTATTCTCGATAACTGAATTATTAACAGAAAAAACACTGATATTCTAACGGCAAGTAGGTGCTGCTCAATTGCTCAGGGTAGTTTTAAAGGAACTACTATCATTTTGAGTGGGAAAGAATCAAGAAAAAATAAATACCAATATATATAGCTAGCAACATTCATATGGCAATAATGATTTTTTTTCATAAATAAGCAAATAAGCAACAAGCAGGGTTAAAAATAAAAAAAGTTGATGTGGCAAATGGTTACACAAGCATGTTGCTGTATACTAATTTAAAAGATCCAAATGAAGAGGCTGTTAACACTTAAGAAAACCTCAATTTTGCGTTCCTTGCATATATAGTCTATTTACATGGGCATAATTGATAAGTGTGTGAGTGAGAGGAAGATAAGACATTTGATTCAAGTCTAACGGTTTGGCATTTTTCTACACAAGATGGATTATAGAAGACCATGTTATAGATGAAATTAAGCTAACCAGCTAAGTGGAATCTGGATTTGTAAGGTAAACACACCTAAATGACAAAGTTTAGTATTTAACAAGGAAAATGACAAAATAAAAAGATAAACATATACATCCCCATTGAGAAATAGAAAGACAAAAAAAAAAAAATTAAAGGAAAGGAGGAAGGAGTTGAGAAAAAAAGTGATTTAATAATGACATGGAAATTGAAGAGAGACAAAAAAAATTGTAGGAAAAAAAATGGAAGGAAAAAAATTGTATATTTATAATAACTTATTCATTTTTTTATTTAATTTTTAATCTTGTCCTTTTCAATATAAAAACAATAAATTGAAGGAAAAATGACTTTTTTGTAAAAGATATTATTAACATTTTATCATAGTTTTTCAAGCAATTGTATTGTAATTTTTTGATTTTTTGATTTATGAATTTTTCAATAATATGCTGATATGATTCTTTGCCAATTTTTATTGTATAGGAGATACTGAAATGAAGCAAGTGGTTTCGAAACTTACGAATCATGTAAGATTATGCTGTAACTTTGTTTTATTTATTTTATTTTATCTCTTTTGTTTTTGTACATTTTGGTTATTTTTTCCTTTATTTGGAGCTGACCGGATATTAAGTATTTTGACCTTTCCTTCCTCACCGGGATGGCGCCGCTAATGATACAGTTATTATTGAAAGTGCTGAAGCTATACTCAAGCATACATGTGCTCTAATTTTTGCACATCTTCACTCTGGATTATGTATATCATGTTGTTGTTACTAACAATTTCTATAATATTAGTTGTTTACGTAAGCATGTTAAATAGAATAATTAAAAAAGGTTTTGAACATTCATAAGTTTTACATAAACATATGTAATCATACATTTGTCTATAATTATTGAAGATCTTTTAATAGTAAAATACTTTCTTATAATCTTTGGGAAAAATCTTTTCTTGATAGAATATTTTTTCATAGTTTTGATCCTTTCAATTTTTGTATTTCTTTGATAGAGATTTGATATAACTCTCATGCACAGACAATGATAGTATTTAATTTTCTAGATCTGTATTTATAGAAACTAAATCCCTACTATTAAGATAACTACACTTATCAATAATTATCCTTTAATGCATTAAAGATAATTATTTTATCAATTATCATTTAATACTTAAAAATAACAATTATCCTTTAAATAACTTTTCATTATAACTAATTATCTTTATATCTTTTATTTATTAAATCAAATTTTATTCAATCTTGCCCGGCATCACTTCCATGCGAAAAATCTCAAATTTTATTCAATCCTTTATTCATGAAAAATCTCAAATTTTATTCGATCAAAGTCTCACTTAGAAGGCCGTTTCATGCGAAAATAGTATACTCATTCGTAAAAAAAAAAAAAAAATTGACTTTTGGGTCAACTAGTAAATTCTACTAGTCAATCCTGCCCGGCATCACTTCCATGCATACTTATCATAATCATAACACATTCATATGAATGTTTATCTTACTTATCTTGGCTTGGTATTGATATTGTCAAAGTTGTACGCACGATCTTGATGGAAGATTTCTTTTTATTTTCGGAGATAACAAGAAGGTAATTTATGTTTTATACTGTCCATAATATCAAACCTAGGATATATCCATCCCTAACTAAGACTATAAAAAATAAGATGGGAAAGAAACACTAAACAGAGACGATGCATAACAGACTGTTTCATCAATGATCAATCTAAACACAAGATGATCCTTAGTCTGATCAGACGATTCACATTAGATCAAGTAGATTTTGATTCACAGAACAGACTCATATTATGAAAACAGGAAGGAATCAAGTTGATAATAGTATGCCTCTAAAACAGTTTGATCAATTTCGGTATTTCACTTAGTAACTAAAACTCGAGATTGTTAGTAAAGATATATTGATTGAGATCCATAGTCCCTCTAAAACAAACTTAATGCCCAAATATTTGCAAGGAATCTGACTATCCCTTAAATCTCATAGTTTATCGAGAATAAATAACTAATAATATTTTGAAAATGATTAAAATATTATTAAAAAATTGATTTTTCACTAAAACCATTAATTATTAACACACAAAATTCAAGTGCATGTGAATATAATATTCATACTAACAAATGAACATAAATTTAAATATATATATATATATATAATTTTTTTATTTATATTATTTCATATAAGTAATCCATCACTATTATTTACTATATTTAATATGCTATCAAATATTTTACAAATAAATTTTATTAATGTGCATATTTTATGAATATATATATATATATATATATATATATATGAAAGTGGTTCATGCATGCTACATAGTTATTAAATTCAAATTCTAATATTTATAGCATAAAAATAAAAATGATGTATAATGAATATATAGTTATTATTTTGTAACTTCTTTAACAAATAATTTTTTTCCATTGGTTGAAAATATCTTATCTTGGTCTTGATATAACTTAAACAACAATATTGATACTGGTGGTCTCGTGGGATGTGGATCTCATGCAAAGTCAAGCACTGTAGCTTCTCCCTTTACGAATGGTATCATTATCTGCAGGTTTGAAAAAGGATCTAAATTACGTGGGTTAGACGTCCGTGTGTGACTGAGACTGTATTTTGGTCTATGTTGCTACAATTAATTTGGCTAGCTTTTGCTACAACAGCCAAGTTCTATTTGTAAAGTGTTGGGGTACCCCTGGTATCCCGGTTTAATATTGTTATTTTTCAGCCTTTCAAGAAAAACGTTAAGTACTTCAATCACTCTTTTTTGCTTTAAACAAAATTTATGGATCATAAATAAGAGTCGGCTCTATAGAAGATTAATAATTGTTAGCGTCCAAAAGGGTGTTTGGCAGCATCATGCCATGCATATTCTAATGAATCAGAATCAACCGTCGTTATCTAATTTCTGTTTTCTACCAACTGAAGATAACTTTTCTCTGGCTTTTTAACTTTCTTCAGAGTGGTAATTGTATAAATTGACTATGTGGCTTCGAAAGCACTCGAGTGTTCTATCGAGAAGTTAACATCTTGGTTCTTGGGTATATAACATTGGCACATTTCTAACACATGCTTTTTGTCCGACATATTCTTAAACTTACAAAGCAAGTAAAGAATAAAGAGATTGTTGAAGGAATTGCCTAACGAAATTTTCACTATTTTTTAAACTTATCAGAATTGCTCTCATGGAAATTTAATTACGAATAAGAAGAAGCCTGTATTCGTATATATATTTAAGTATACTTAAACACGCTGATACAAATATGGTTACTCTTTATTTTTATCATTTATTTTTATGAAATTTAATAATTTTAATTACGAGATGCAAAATATAAAATTAGGAGGTGCAAAATATAATATTTTTGGACAAATATTAGTAGTTTTACTGAGATGAGAGGGTGCATTTGCCCACCCTCAGTCCAACCCGGTCTGCCACTATCTTTGCCCCATTAAGAAGATGTTCTGAGTTTTTGCCATCAATAATTGAAGAGGGACATAGAATAAGAGGATAAAGAGATTGATAAAAACTATTCCACGTTAAGAGTTCTTAATTGATAGTTTGATATCAAAAGTCATTTTATTTGTTGTCAAAAGTTATTTTCTATCAACCATTAACAAGGTTAGTGTCCTCAACATTGTTTACTAATTGTGAAACTCATGAATTCTTGAAAATTCTATTCATGTTATTGAGCATCAAATTACATTAATATTCACATGATTTATTCATGTTTATGGTGTGAGTAACATTTACATGTTTACTCATGTTATTGATGTGATTCATTTTTATAAAGCTACAATTCTTGATTTTGCATGAGATCCACACCCACGTATCAATATTGTTTAAGCAATATCAATAAAAGATATTTTCAACCAATGGAAAAAATTACTTGTTAAAAAAGAAAGTACAAAACAATAACTATATATTCATTTTACATAATTTTTATTTTTTGTTATAAATATTAGAATTTGAATTTAATTGCTATGTAGCATGCATGGACCACCTTCATCTCTATATATATATATATACTCATAAAATATGCAAATGAAATTTATTTTTAAAATATTTAATATCATATTAATTATAGTAAATAATAGTGACGTAATACTTGTAAGATCCCCAAAATTTAAAAAATGTGAGGATAATTGGATAGAGGTATGTTTAGAGAAAAATAACTATCTCACTCTTTCCATATAGTAGAAATTACTAGAAAACCCTTAAGATGAAAATTTCAAATATACCCTTGGACATTTTTAAAAATGACCAAAATACCCCTAGGTTGAATGGCATAATTACCAAAATGCCCCTAGGCCAAAAATGCTCAAATAACTTTAGAAATTTTGAAGAAACTTGATGAAATTATATAATACACTTAGCTGACTAAGTATCAACATATTTTGTGACACAAAACTCTAGAATAAAATTTCTACAAATTTTAGAAGATGACAACTTTGAGGTTTTATTCAAGAAAACTCAAGCATCAGAAAAATATGGAAAAATGATACATAAAATCTATAGAATTTTATCTTAATTATATGATTAATAGACCTATTTAATAAAATGGTTTAATAATTTTGATGGTCAGGAAAAGTATAGCCCAATCAAGATCAAGATAAAGATGCAGTCTAGAATGAAGGGATTATGTATTGCCCTGTATAAGACTGCTTGGGATTAATTTAAACTATAATTGGGATAAATTCTTAGAAAGATATAGAAATATAATATTCAAAATTTTATTTAGATAAAAGAATTAAAATTAAATTGGATTTCTTTTTAAGAAAATGTCATATTGAAACTAGATTTTTATTCATCATAAAAAATGACCACATGTGACATGAAAGAAAGAAAAATTGGTATTCCTTCCCTTTAGATTGGTCCTTCACGTAAAAAAACATGCAGAAGAGGCAAGAAACTTCATGATAAGCCACTTGGAAAGCAAGCCACATGATAGAAACAAGTGGCAAGACACTTGTATGACATGGATGCAAGGTAACATAAAAATCAAGCTTAGTAGAAGGATATCAAGACTTCCTCTCCAAGAGGATTTTCCAAGGAAGGAAGAAAGGAAGGGAGCCATCTATCCATTCAATTGCAAGGTTCAAACTCCCTTGAAGTAGGTGAAGTTGAATCTCTAGTTAATCAATGAGTTGGATTAATTTACATGCTAAATCATGGTTGTTATTTAGGCTTGAATTTCGTGATATTTGAAGGTTATTCTTTGATGAGAATATGTTGAATTAATTCATAAGATAGGTTATGATTTATACCCATCAATATTAGTGAAGTATGGAAGTCTATTTGATGATCTTTTGATGTGATTTTAATGATACTTTGGACTGTCTGTTTATATTTTTATGGACATGTTTTGATTTAATTTTTTTGAAGTAGAGAATGAATGGTGTGGAGTTGAATGGTTTAAATACTTGATGATTTGATTTTAAGGATTAATTAGTGTGGTGGTAGGTGAAAGGAGAATTAAGATGTATATTAGGTGTGAATCTTTGCTTGTAAATGTTTAAAGGAATTAGATATTATTTATATTGAGGATTATTAGTTAGACTACTAATATAATTTTTCTGTAGTTAAGGTTATTCTCTGGTTATGCATAAGTTTGGTAATAATCTTATTTAATTAAGGTATGGTGGTGTAACCATACTTATAAAAGCTTATTGGATAAAATATGGTGGTGTAACCATACTTATAAAAGCTTATTAGATAAAATATGGTGGTGTAATCATTCTTATGATATATATGATGATATGATGATGATATGATTTGTGTTTTACTTATGCATTTAATTTTTCATATGGATGATTTATGTGATTAAGATAGGTGGATTCATGTTTCCATGTTCCAAGTCCAGTACGAGGCTTTGTGGAAACAAAATCTAATGCTACACAGTACGATATGTAGTACCCATGGGCAAGGATATATGGCAAAATTCATGCATGTTTGCGTAAGACTATAGCAGCGACCACGCTCAACTTGGCCACATACAGTACGATATGTGGGAGCCATTTGCCCTGGGATAGTTCATCTCATGCATTCATATAGTTTGCATATTGCTTGTGGATGCGTTTGATTTTTTATGATTTTACTAACCTAATAATAGGGTCGGGATTTAGCTTTGCCTACTGAGAAATTTATTTCTCACCCGAATTGTTTCATGTTTTTTTTAGATGGCAATGATGAACAGATTCAGTGAAGCCTTGGAGTAGTGAAGAAATATAAACGAAGTTATGTAATAAGCTGGATTTTGAGAAAGTAGTGTACTTGTATTATCTAAACTTTTGTATCAGAAACATTGGCTATGTATACGAGTAGCAAATCCTTTGCAAATTTTACGCTTTAAAATCTTTACTATTATTCGTCTCTTAGAAAATTTATCTTTAAGTAAGAATAAAATTAATAAAGAATAAGTAGAAATTTAGGTCGTTACAATACTTATACTAAATATATAAATTAAAAATTATGATATATGTATTTAAATTTAAGTAATCATTTTTATTATTATTAATATTAATTATATTCATATGTATTTGAATTTTGTGTGTTGATAATTAATATTTTTAATAGTTTTAATGAAAAATCAAAATCTTATTTTTAAAATGATATTTTAATCATTTTCAAAATATTAGTTATTTATTCCCAAACAAACTATAAGATGTAAGGGGATATTCATATTCGTTTATGCACTTGCAAATATACTTGTTGAAAATGTGTTTTAATATTGGGTTAATCTCATATCAGATTAAGGCCATAGACAAGTTAGTTTTAGTCCCTTTTAAGTTGATTTCATTTTCATAGGGACTATGAATCTCAATTAAGATTTCTTTTACTAAACATTTCTCGGTCAATCAACTAAATTCACCTAAAAATCTTGAATAACTGTACCAAAATCCTGAAATTTCTTTAGAATCATATTAGAAGATATTTAAATTTTTTTAGTGTTTATCGATACTCAACTTAATTTTATTATTACCTAATGTCGTTATAATAATACAACTTAATTTTATCATTACCAATGTCGTTATAATAATAGAAATTTTAGAACAATAAATAAACTAATCTTATTAATCAATATTATTTATATTTGGACAAGAACTAATAAATTTGTCCATGAAAGACAAATTCGTCCCTCACTTGGTCTCTTTCAATTAACAATAATACACAATATAATTATAATTATTAACTATATTAAAAACCTAGGTTAAAATATATTCTTCATTTTTTTCTAAAAAAAAATATTTTCAATTATTTTGTTTAGCATTTACATTAAAAAAGTGACAAAAACAAATTAAATATAAATTTTAACTGTAACAAAAAAAATACAAATAGAAGCATGCTTTGGAGATGGAGAGAGATCATCTGTTTCAGAGATTATTAATGCCGGTGCGTGTTGCGGTTGCTGCAGTGGTGCGAGCAGGCACCCGTAACTGGGCCCGGTGGGCTTCGAGTGCGGCGTCGAGCCCGAGCCTTTCGATATGGCGGCGGAAGAAGGAGATGGGGAAGGAAGCGCTGGTTGTGGCCAAAGAGATGAAGAGGTTCCGATCGGACCCGGTCCGGCTCGACCGCTTCATCCGGTCCAGCGTCTCTCGCTTGCTCAAGTCCGACCTCGTGGCCGTCCTCGCCGAGTTCCAGAGACAGAATCAATTCTTCCTCTGCATCAAGGTTCTGTTGATTCATTCAAACAACTAATAAAACATCTCATTATTTTAATCTATCGTTCAATTTGAACAAATTATACTGGTATTTGCAATGTGTCTGCTTTATGAATCCGAAACTTTTATTAACTGAAAGGAAAATGATATGTTGACATGTTCCTAGCAAGCATGACCAATTTTGAATTAGGACAGACCTCTAGTACAGTTCTATTTTGTACTGTTCCCCAATCAGAATTGAAGTTTTACTTTGGTAATCCGTGTAATAAAGGTTTGCATTAAAGGACTATGCAGAGTTCTAAGGTGAAACTCCAATTTTGATTGAAGAACAGAACCAACAACACCTAAATAATTGTATGTAAGTTTTGTCCTTTAAATTATTATGCTCCTCAAGTAGGTGCCGTGCTTAGATATCAGCCATGTCCGGTTTGTTACATTTCGCCACAGTCCCTACCAAGGCTTTGGTGAATATCAGCTTCTTGGCCTCTACCTTTTACATGTCCTAACAAGTAACAAATTAAGCCTTAATGAGATTTTCTCAAAAATCAAATGGTGATCCACTTCATGTGCTTAGGTCTTGAATGGAATACGAGATTATTAGCTGGGAACAGCTGTTTGTTTGTTACACTGTATCTCCATAGGATAAGAGATTCCAACATCAAGTTCCTTCAATAAATGAGATACACATAAGCTTATGCATAACTTGAACTGGTGCTCTGTACTTAGATTCAGAGCTACACAATTACCGCTGACAAAGACAATATGCAGTTGTTGGCTACCGTAAACTAGAGATCCTGTCCAATCTACATTAGGGAATACCTTACCTTCACAAGCACCTAGATCTTGATAAACATCCTCATAACCTAGTGCTCCTTTAAGATGTTTTAGTGTGAACAACTATATCTTTTGTGTAGTTCTGGGTGATGATGTGGACAAATCAACTACATTCACTAAGAAGGCAATATCTGGTCATCACAGTAAGATAATTGAATTTTCATACAAGCCTTCTATATCTCTGAGTCTTCCAACACATATTTGTTGTTATCATTCATTTTCACATTTGTTATCATGAGATTATCACAATTCTTACTTTCAATAGTCACATGCACTCTTTTATAGATCAAGTTCAGTCATGACTTGTTTCAACCTATATTGAGATTTGTAAAGTTTGCAAAAGTCAAGTCCCTATGATCTTCACGTATACATCTTCTTATGGGTCACCATGAAGGAATTATTTACATCCTAGTAATGAAGGAGCCAACAATGAGTGGCCACAACAGAAACAAAGGGGCAAACTAATATGAGGATAGCCACCATAGAGAAAGTCTTAGAGTGATCAACCTAGTAAGTTGAGCATTCTCTTTAGTTATCAAACAAGCCTTCAATGTAGCCATAGAACCATATGGATTCTTTTTAGTAGCAAAGATCCATTTACTCTCAATTCTGTTAGTTTATGAGCCTAGATTTCTTCATGGTTTTACCACAAAATGTACAATCTTAGTTTATGTTAAATACTTCGGTTAAATTGCCTCTGTTCTACAACAGAATGGAGAATGACTAGGTCTAACTCACTGAAAAGGTAGTTCAAGGGAGGAGGATTAACAATTTGGGATTCCAGAGCCCAAGACTGAGAAGTAAAGAGAAAAGGGTGACCCTTAAATTATTATTGATAGAAGAAGGAAAATGGGTTACACAAAGGAGCTATCTCCTTTTCACTGGGCAAGCCAGTTTACAGCAAAGATAAAATCTGAAAAGTGTCCTCTCACTGATTAGAAAGTCTATTTAAATAGACTTTCTATAACAGAAGCGGCTAACCCCCTAACCCCTTTTAGTTCCTCATAGCCTATACAATAAGTGGCTTAGATCCTACTTATTTTTTAAACTTTCTCCTAACATAGACACGCCATACCTTTTCAGCTGGTGCCATGTTTTCCTCATTATTGCCGTGCCTAACAGCAATTTATCCAATTCTCTTGAATTGCTTTGTTCGTGCCCTTATACTACTGTACTTTATGACTGAAAATTACCTGTTTAACCATAATGTGTAATGAACATATAATATAAAATTGAACCAGAAAAGAGAAAACAATAAAAAAGACTGCAAAAGCTTCAATTTTATCTAACATTTCATTAATTTTAGTACCAAGTTCTTGGTGTTAGTAACTATTTGATCTAGTATTCTGATATGCATTGATCATTTAATGACAAATCATTCATTTCTTTCTCAGTTGTATGATATAGTCCGGAAAGAAATATGGTACCGGCCAGACATGTTTTTTTATAGGGACATGCTTATGATGCTTGCGCGAAACAAAAGGGTAGAAGAAGCTAAGAGGGTTTGGGGTGATTTGAAAGCCGAGGAAGTTTTATTTGATCAGCATACATTCGGAGATATTATCAGAGCTTTTCTAGATAACGGGTTGCCCTCAGAGGCAATGGACATATATGAAGAAATGAGACAGTCTCCTGAACCTCCTCTTTCATTGCCTTTTAGGGTGATATTAAAAGGGCTCATTCCCTATCCAGAATTACGAGAGAAAGTAAAAGATGACTTCTTAGAGATTTTCCCAGGTATGATCATCTACGACCCTCCAGAGGACTTGTTCGAAGATAATGAACAGCACAAGGATAGAGATAACTAGAATAGAATTGCTTATTTCCCTGCACTCCTACACAACTATATGTGCTCTAACACATTCAATTCATGTGGAGATCAAGGTGTTTGCAGCATATTTTGTATGCTGAACCTGCCTGGTGCCATGCAATGTTGAGACCTGGTAGCTGTTGTATATATAATAATTTCAAAGGGCTTCTCTTTTTATCTAAGCTTTGAGTTTTTCCTAATTTAGTTTTTTTTTTTCTTAAATTAATTTACATCTTAGGCTAAACAGTGTAAAAGAATGTTCATGATACATTTGGATGGAGTTGTTCAATGGAAAATACACAAGTACTCAGATTTTTTTTTCTTTTGATTTTGTGTTTTTATTTTGGTTTTATGTTTGCCTTGGAGCATTTCTATCGAAATACATGTTCAATGAATGCTTTAGCCATGGCAATGGGACGAGTTAGAGGAGCTCTTTCCATCCAGCTCTTGTGAAGGACACGGGATAGGTTTAAATTTAATGTTGGGTTTAGTAGAGATGGGGATAGAAAATTTAAATTTAACTTTATCCTCATCGAGGTTAGTGAAACTCACGAGGAATTTGCTTCAATTTTTTAATTTATATAAGGTATTAATTATATTTTAGTTAAAATAAATATATAAAAATTAATAAAAATCTTAAAAATAAAGTTAAGAACTACACTACAATTTTTGTAAAATGTGTAATTAAAACATTATTATTATTATTTAGCAATTATAATGATTAATTTGTATTTCCAATGGTTATATAAAATCTTTATATATAGAAAAGTAGAAGCAAGGATATTATTGTAATTTCAAAATTTTCTCTCAATTTTTTTGCAATTGAATGGCACCTAAAATTTCACCCATTCAAAAAATTAAGCCTTTAACACCCTGAAATTTCCTTCTTAATTTATTTTGTTACATTGTGCAAAGTTACAATGTGATAGGCTAAACAGTGAAAATTTGTATTGAGTAATTAATTATGTATCTGTGATTTAATTTATTTTCTATATAATCTTAAGTATATAATTTTTGTGTGTTATATAGATATTTTTTTAGTTAAATAATTTGTTTAGCGTAGCTAATAGAGATGTGGAAATTGTCTGGACAGAAATTTCATGTGACAAGATTGCATTGTGCACTAAGTGACAATGTAATTTAACTTAATTTGAGAGTAATTTTTACGTGAGCTTTATTCTAGTTACATGTAATCCTAGGAAGATTAGCATAGTAATCAAGACATTTAGAATAGAATTTACTAGTTTTGATATAAAGCAAAAGTACTGTTTTTGGCAAAAATAGGCTGTATTTGCATTTGGAAGTTAACTGTACCGGCTGCATTTGCATTTGCATTTAGAAGTTAACTATACCGGAAACCTAACTGAAGCATCATTGGATGAGATTATAGAGGCATGTATTGGTTTCGAATAGCAAAATAGAGAGCTATGCGAGAGCAACTGGAATGAAAATTCTCTTTAAGCTTCGTCAAGTTGCTTATGCATATTTGAGAGTAAAGAATTACTACGAAGTAATATTGTTCTGATGGCATCAAACAATTGTTGTATTGAAAATAGTCATAAAACATCCCTCCTTTTAATGTTGGCTGGCATCCCTGCATGCACATAAGGGAAGGATGATTATTTTAAAAGCAAAAAGAAGAATAGTCAAAATTAAAAATTAATTTCCACATAATAGTTACTCTAATGTTTTTGAGACTCTAAGCAAAAGGAAAACATATTATTGTTCCACTAACAAGGGTTCAGCTTCCTCAGTCCATAGACGTTCTAACCTAAATTGTCTAAATTCCTCCGACTTTTATAATGCGATGTTTCTGTTTCCCAAGTTATACCTTGGATGTCCTTTGCACTCCTAGCCTCTCTAGAAGTGGTGTTCTCACTATCCTATTTTTCCAGTGAATTAGGAAAGACAGGAAAAAATTAAGGAAGAAGAAGTAAGGAAAGATCATGTTAAATGGACACAAAACAAATGCTATAACAATGAAAAAGAATTTCATTGATAGAAAAGGTTCTGAATATGAGTATACTCTCCATAGGCTCTGCACTACTAATTAATAAAACAATATAAATAAACAAATCGTTCCATTATCTTACATCTCCATTTCACACTCGTGTTCTTGAGAATTGAGATTTTATCCTGATACCGCTGTTTAAAGTAAAAAACAAGAGAAAGAAAGAATGAGTGGAAAAAGAAAAGTATGTTGTTTCTTTTAGAGATAAAGGTATGTATCAGATCGACATAAAAAGAGAAGGAGCAAGAGTAGACAATAAATGAATTCCGATATCCACATTCACAGTTGATATGGCCTAATAGAGATCAAACTAGTGTGTGTAAGAGATGAATAATCTAGCTTTATAGCAGTATTCTTGATAAGTTGATATTCTAACGGCAACTAGGTGGTGATCGATTGCTCATGGTAGTTTTAAAGGAACTACCATCGTTTTGAGGGGGAAAGAATCAAGAAAAAATAAATACCAATATATATAGCTAGCAACATTCATATAGCAATAATGATTTTTTTTTTTTCATAAATAAGCAAAATAAAAGCAACAAGCAGGGTTAAAAAAAAAAAAAGATTTTGATGTGGCAAATGGTTACACAAGCATGTCGCTGTGTACTAATTCAAAATATCTAAATGAAGAGGCTGTTAACACTTGAGAAAACATCAATTTTAAGTTCCTTGCATATATATAGTCTATTTAGATTGACATAATTGATAAGTATGGGAGTGAGAGAAAGATAACACCTTTAACTCAAGTCTAACGGTTTGACATTTTTCTACACAAGACAGATTATAGAAGACCATGTAAACCGACAGATTTTAGTTAAAATCATTTATGATAAGAATTTTTTTTATATATTTTCTTACAAAACTATAATAAAAAGACGTCATAATATTCAAGATTGTCATTAAAGAAACACGTCTTTTATTTATTTATGTAGTATAACCATTAACGCTTATATATATATATATATATAAGTATATATATGTATATTTTGTATTGAGGAGAGCAAGAGTCCAAACAAAACTACACATGAATCCTATGAGATATTGTTAGCCCCATAACAATTTTAAATAGAAAATACTTATACTACTCTCTAGGGGTCAATCTAAAATATGCAAACCAACAAACTCTTGCCTATAAGGTAATTTGCCAAATGATTAACAACACCATTTGCTCCTATAAACATATTTAAGTTTTAATTGTGTCATAATTTTGTACATTTAAAGGTTAATTCAAGTGATAAGTCATAATAAATTTAATAATTGAAGTTCTATAAGGTGGTACAAATTTAGAGTTATGAAAAACATTTCTGATGGATAAGGTTTAAATTAAATACCTTTTATGAAGATTAAACTTACTCCAAAAGGCCTCGAGATCTTATAACAAACAAAACAAAAATTCTTAGTTTTTTACTCTTAAAAATAAGAACTTATCTGGATATATAATTTCTTAATGAATTGTGTTATTTTTCCAACATTAAATATTTTACATCAATCATATTTTTTTAATACTATTAAGGTATGTTTAGATACACTTTTCTTTAAGTACTTATAACAGAACAAATAAAAGATAATTAGATTAATCAAACATCTTTCTTAAGTTAAAATTAACTTATACAAATCAATTTTAAGAAAAATTAGACAAAATTTTATGAAAGTTGAAATGCATAAATTAATTTTAGTTTATATAAGAGAAGTTTGATTTATTTTATCTTTATATCTTATAAGGACTATTCAAAAGTTTATCCAAACAAAACATCATCTTTGCTTTGTAAAGATGAAATTGACTATCTCTTGTTTTTGGCATTGGAAGGGGCAAAGCCCAAAAACAGAAACTATATAGGAACTAATCTAGGAATCTGAACTCCCAGCACATCATACAAAAGCAACTGATTTAATTTAAGAAAGTCAGGGGTTGCTGAAAAATCAAGATCTTCCTCCATATCACAAGCTGAATTATCAAGGCACTCAACGCATTTATTTTCCTCCCTATAGATATGATTAAACTCAACTTGCCAACCCTGTGTCATAAATCCACGAATAGCTATGACCAAACTTCTACCAGAAACACTTCCTTGCCCATCTCCAATAATAGCTCCACCACAACCTTAAAATTCACCTGAACATCAATCTCAGTAAAGCCTTTTAGACTTAGCTAAGCATAACCCAATATAAACTCCCCACAATTCTGCCACAAATGTAGAACAAGTTCCTAATTTCTTAATAAAACCACCCAAACAGTTACCATGCTCATCACGAAACAACCCTCCATAACCAGCATCCTTCTGGTCTACCTGAATCGAGCCATCAAAAGTTAAGTTGATACGAGCAAGCCTTGGAGCTCTCCATCTGATCATGATTTCATGCTTATGCACCTTCTTGGGAGAGAGAAGAAGCATTTTCTGCTCCCCATAATATCTGCTATGATGAAAAACAAATTCCCATGGTCGAGGATGTCCAATGAAATCATCATTATTATGAACAAGTTGATTTCTTGCCAGTACCAAATAACAACCATTAACCCACAAAGAAGACCATTTATCCACCTCAACATTATCCATAGCAGAAGGAAGAGTAGCATTTATCCATTGCTATAAGTCCAAAGTTAAAAAATAGTTCTTCTCAGGGGTCACTAAAAGATACCAAATCCAATAGGCTAGAGGACAGTCTCTCAACACATGCAGACTAGTTTCCTTCAAAATTTGACAATGATAACAATAAGGATGAGATCCCCATCGAGTTGTATGGTACCTCACAGGAAGCCTATCATTCTTAAGCTACCATATGAACATTCTCACTCATTCAGGGACATTTAATCTCCAAACTTCTTCCACAAAGGATCTTCCTACCGATTTTGGAACTTGTTGATCCTGTAATAAGCACTAGCAACTATGAATTCCCCCATTCGATTTCCTGGCCACATTCTTTGATCCTCCCTACCACTTTGCTTAGGCGGCATAATAGAAGTGATCCTTCTGATATAATTGTTTTTGAACGTGGCATAGATGTTATCAATACAATTTTGATTTTTAATTTGAAATAATCAATTCATAAGAATTTGTAGGAAGGTCCAATAGTTCCAAATTAAACTCACGTTTTTCTCTATTATTTTTCCTTATCTCCTAAGCTTTTTTCTCAAATTAAAACCAACAATTGACATCTAGAGCTCTCTTCTTGAGGGACGTGTGAAATAGATGCAAATTGCTCCTTTTGTCTTTGATGGGGATAGTTATGACCTTTGAAAGGTGAAAATGAAGGTTTACATGGGATCTTTTGATTTGTGGGATGTTGTGGAAGAGAATTATGAAGTGTTTAAGTTGCTTGAAAATCCCACCATGGCCCAAATAAAGCACCACAAGGAGAAAAAAAATCAAGAAGGAGAAGACAAAGACATACCTATTTGCTAGTGTTTCTTACACTATCTTCACTAGGATCATAACTCTCAATTCATCCAAAGAAATTTGGGATTATTTAAAGGAAGAGTATGAAGGGGATGAGCACGTTCGTGGCATGCAAGTGGTACACCTGATGGGGAAATTTGATGTGTAAAAGATGAAGGAATCTTATTGGCTCTATTTCTCATTATGACTTATGATGAGGCCAAATGTGCACATCAAATCTTATATTTGGCGAATCAAGTAATGATGCTTACCACATGAGCCAAGTGAGAGAATGTTAAATATATCCATTAGAAGTGGCTCATGTGATCTGAGCAAATCAAATAAAAGAAGGGCTAAAAGATAATTTTGTTCCTGATTAGTTGGAGGTTGTTGTGGAAGCAGTTATAAAGGTTGTTGAGGGGCCGTATAGTAAGTTGCTTGATGGAAGCAATTATAAATGACTAGGGTAAAACCCTTCATCTATGTCCAATTAAGAAAATGTTATGAGTTTTTGCCATCAAGAATTGAGGAGGGACATAGAATAAGAGGGTGAAGAGATTGATAAAAACTATTCCACATTAAGAGTTCTCAATCGGTAGTTTACTATAAAAAGTCATTCCATTTGCTGTCAAAAGCCATTTTGTATCAACCATTAACAAGGTTAGTGTCCTCAACATTGTTTACTAAATGTAAAACTCATGAATTCTTAAAAATTCTATTCACGTTATTGAGCATCAAATTACATCAATGTTCACATGATTTATTCATGTTATTGGTGTTATTGGTGTGAGTAATATTTACATGTTTACTCATGTTATTCAAGTGACTAATGTTTATAAAGCTACAATTCTTAACTTTGCATGAGATCCACAGCCACTGCTAGTATCAATATTGTTTAAGCTATATCAATAAAAGATATTTTCAACCAATGTAAAAAATTACTTGTTAAAGAAGGTACAAAACAATAACTATATATTCATTTACATAATTTTTATTTTTTATGTTATAAATATTAGAATTTGAATTTATTTGCTATGTAGCATGCATGGACCACCTTCATATATATATATATATATATATATATATATATATACTCATAAAATATGCACATAAAATTTATTTTTAAAATATTTAATATCATATTAAATATAGTAAATAATAGTGATGTAATACTTATATGAAATATATAAATTAAAAATTATGATATATATATATATATTTAAATTTAAATAATCATTTTTATTATTATGAATATTAATTATATTCATATGTATTTGGATTTGTGTGTTGATAATTAATGTTCTTAATAGTTTTAATGAAAAATCAAAATCTTATTTTTAAAATGATATTTTAATCATTTTCAAAATATTAGTTATTTATTCCCAAACAAACTATGAGATGTAGAGGGACAGCTGCAAGTATGCTTGTTGAAAATGTGTTTTAATATTGGGTTAATCTCATCTCAGACTAAACTATAAATCAACTAAATTCACCTAAAAATCTTGAGTGTTTACGCATATAACAAGTTATTGAATAACTAGACTCAACTTAATTTTATAATAGAGATTTTAGAAGAACAAACAAATTAATCTTATTATTTATGTTTGGGTACAGAGCTAACAAATTTGTCCATGAAAGACAAATTCCTCACTCACTTGGACTCTCTCAATTAAGAATATTGTACAATATAATTATAATTATTAATTATATTAAAAATCTCGATTAAAGTATATTCTTCATTTTTTTTCTAAAAAAAATATTTTCAATTATTTTGTTTAGCACTTACATTAAAATATTCTTCATTTAAGATTAAAGTGTCTTTCAATTTCAATTTCTAGGCAAGTATTACTCAAACAACCTAGGATACCAATAGAAGTAATGTGACTTTGGAATTCAAGATTCATATCAATTAATTCATAGAATTTAGGTAATGGTGGATCCAGCCGCTGGTACATTAAAAGGGTTGGAAAAGTATCCATGTAGATATGGATAAAAAGATATTCCATGTCCGGACTAAAAGATAAACATGCGACGTATCCAAAAAACTCGATCTCCTACTCTCTCTCAAGCTCAGCCTGCACATCATAGACATGCACATAATCAACGTCTTCACTCATTGCCATACACTTTCTATCAGATGTGAAACATATTGAAGAAATGGCTCTAACATTGCCCTCAAGAGCAGTAATGTGACAAATTCCGAACATCCAGTAGCAAACATGTTCCCATCAGGACCATGCCGCTGAACATGAATAACCAAAGTGTCCACGAAAAGATCGGATGGTCTAAATTTAAGACAAACAATACGTCAAATTAGAATTTGGTATCTACGACTCAAATATTTATTATCTCAGTCACAATCTTGAATGAAAATAAGTACATGACAGTGAATTCTATCCCTAAGTATAATGTGTCTTTTATTATAAATTTACAATGGAATACAAACAAAACAAGAATTGTAAGATAGATAAACACAAACCGTTCCTGATGCAAAATCCACTAATCTTCCTTCCGGGTTATTTCCAACCACTACAACTTGTCTTCCATTTGTTCTCGACGAAGCATACTGCGGTAACATTTGTACTTTTTTTTTAACTAAGTAAAAGGAAGAAAATATATTTATCTGGGCACAATGGGTGCCCAAAACCATTTACAAAAAAGATGTAAATCTGGGAAGATGATTATATATATATCTCCTATTGTTACATTATATTAACAAAGCAAATGTAAACATTCATACTTATTTTCACTGCCCATGGGAATTCAAAATGTGAATACTTAAATGTCCCCATGGGAATTCAAAATGTGAATACTTAAATGTCTTTATATCAAAGACATCGACACCACCATATTGGTCCGAAGCCATGAAATTAACAGCTTCACTGCCAAATTATTAATTGTTAGCAAGCACGATGTTAGTGACTCATCTTAGCAGCAACTTCAATAATCAAGGAAAAAGTAAACAAAGACCTGGTGGCAGTGGGACGCTTAAAAATCTCAATAGCATTTATCTTTCCTCCATTCGCTGTTGTGAAACAGAAAGTAACTCATGGACGATTTAAGTGCTGCAAGAAACATATATGTTTTCTTTAGTAACAATTTTTTTTCCGCTGCATTTAGGGGTGTTCATCAACCGATCCAAACCAATGCAAACCGCGGTGACCGAACCAAAAAACTGATAACCGAAATAACCGAAAATCGAAAAATCGAAAATCGAAAAAAAACCGAAAATTTTCACCAGATTGGATCAGTTTTCGGATTGCCTGGTAAAAACCGATCCAATCCAAACCGATCCAATTACCTACTTAGGCTTTTTAGTTTTACATTATTTTGTCCAATGAACGTGTTTGTCCAATGAAAATTAGAAAATGATGTTTGCTTTTGTCCAATGAATGTGTTTGTTTATGCTAGATACTTCTTATCTTGATAAAAATAAGTATGTAAGATTTATTTTTAGACATTTTAAAAAACCGAAAACCGATCCAATCTAAACCGGAAAAAATTGAATTGGATTGGATCGGATTTGAAAAAAAAAAATCAAATCGAATGGATGATCAAATGACCAAACCGAAGGGATTGGATTTGATGATATTTTGCTTCAAAACCGATCCAATCCAGACCGCGAACACCCCTAGCTACATTAATGATTTGGAAAGTCAAAGATAAACAAAATTAAGAATGCATTCACTTATTTCTACTTGCTTAATCAGTAATTTTCGATTAATAGTAGAATTGAGAAACTCTAACCCGTCTCAAAGCAAGTTGAAATGGTATACCATGTCATAGATTAAGTGTCTAAAAGCAGGAAAAAGAAGTATTTACTCTGCAAATTAGTTGTCCATAATGGCCTCCAATAATTAACAAGTTATGCTCTACAGTCATTTCCTCAACACCTGTCTTAGTAAATCCTTGCATGTGGGCTCGAGGATGTTCCTATCAGCAACACACATTTAAAGTCTTTTCTCTTTTTCAAATGATTCTTTCAACAGCATCAACCCAAAAGAGGAGAAAGTATTACCTCAGATGGAACTATATGCTCTCTCAAATTCAACACTTCAGTAGTCCTGGAAGTTAGTGCATTCCAATAACCAATTCTGTAATATGAAGCAAAATATAATTCATGCCTTGACGTAAACCAAAGCCCTAGGAAGCATCGACACTCCGAAACAGGGGTCGTGTGTATCGAGTCCGACACTCCGACATGTTCCGACACCGTGTCGGACACACAGTCAACAACTCCGACCTATTGACATATTTCGACAAGCGAATTTAACAGTATCGGACACGGTCAAAGGCACAAAGGGAGGCGGTGTCGGCCTTAACGAGGAAGGCCGTCAAGCTGCGCTCGCACGCCTCGTACAGCCACACACTCTCGTGTCACGTCAATGAGACGTGGAACCTCCCGTCGCACGTGGAGTAGAGATAAGTGATATGGGAGCGGCAGAAGACAGAGGCTGGGCGATGATGTTGTGTTCCTTCGTTCCATTAAGATAAAAGAAAAAAAAAATAGAGGAAGAAGAAGGAACAGTGAGAGATGGTGTGTGCGAAGTCTGAACTTGGAATAGTTTTTCTCTCTCCGTGATAGAGTGAGAGTGATTGAGAGAGAGGGTGTAGGTAAAGAGGGGTGGTTTAATTTTTGTTCTTCAGATGAAGGAGTAGAGCACAGTGTATATAAAATTACAAAGTAATTGAGAGAGACGGCGTGGATAAAGAGGGTGAGGTTTAATTTATTAGTTTAATTTGGATAAAAGGGAATGTATGCACAATTTTGCACGGAATGCTTGCATCGAGCAATTGAGCATGGAATGCATGCACAGTAACACATGGGTACACTCGAGTATTGGGAGGGATTACATTGATAAATATTATTAGTTTATTTTAATTTTTTAAATTATTAAATATTAAAAATGAAATACTTGCTATATAAATTAAAAATATTATTTAATATTAAAACGTGTCTCAATTTGTCGAAATTCATAATTTTTTGAGATTGATGTGTCGAATAGTTGAGTCGTGTCATGTCAAGTGTCACGTGTGTCGGTGTGGATGACATCAAACAATTTTTGTATTGAAAATAGTCATAAAACAAGGGTTGTTCCACTAACAAGGGTTGAGCTTCCTCAATCCAGAGACGTTCTAACCTAAACTGCCTAAATTCCTCACAACTTTTATAATGCGATGTTTCTGTTTTCCAAGTTATACCTTGGATGTCCTTTCCACTCCTAGCCTCTCTAGAAGTGGTGTTCTCGCTATCCTATTTTTCCAGTGAATTAGGAAATCCAAGAAAAAGTTAAAGAAGAAGAAGTAAGGAAAGATCATGTTAAATAGACACAAAACAAATGATATAACAATGAAAAAGAATTCCCTTGATACTAATTAATAAAACAGTAAATAATACCTCTATCAAGAAACAAATCGTTTCATTATCTTCCATCTCCATTTCACACTCGTGTTCTTGAGAATTGAGATTTTATTAGTTTAATTTGGATGAAGGAGCAATGGAGCACGGAATGCATGCACAGTTTAATTTATTAGTTTAATTTGGATGAATGAGCAATTGAGCATTGAATGCATACACAGTTTAGCACGGAATGTATGCATGCACAGTTTAGCACGGAATACATGCACAGTTTAGTTTATTAGTTTAATTTGGATGAATGAGTAATTGAGCACGGAATGCATGTACAGTTTAGTTTAGTTTATTAGTTTAATTTGGATGAATGAGCAATTGAGCATGACGTGAGCATTGGGAGGGATTACATTGATAAATATTATTAGTTTATTTTAATTTTTAAATTATTAAATATTAAAAATGAAATACTTGCTATATAAATTAAAAATATTTAATATTAAATTGTGTCTCAACTTGTCAAAATTCATAATTTTTTGAAATTGATATGTCGAAAAGTCAAATCGTGTGGTGTCACGCGTGTCGGTGTCGGTGTTACATAGCTCTCCAAAGGCTCTGCACTACTAATTAATAAAACAGTAAATAATACCACTATCAAGAAACAAATCGTTTCATTATCTTCCATCTCCATTTCACACTCGTGGTCTTGAGAATTGAGATTTTATCCTGATACCGCTGTTAAAGTAAAAAACAAGACAAAGAAAGAATGAGTGGAAAAAGAAAAATATGTTGTTTATTTTAGAGATAAAGGTATGATGAATAATCTAGCTTTATAGCAGTATTCTCGATAACTGAATTATTAACAGAAAAACTGATATTCATATATATGCAAGGAATTACCATCATTTTGAGGGGGAAAGAATCAAGAAAAAATAAATACCAATATATATAGCTAGCAACATTCATATAGCAATAATGATTTTTTTTTATTAAAAAAAAATGTTGATGTGGCAAATGGTTACAAGCATGCTGTTAACACTTAAGAAAACCTCAATTTTAAGTTCCTTGCATATATAGTCTATTTACATGGGCATAATTGATAAGTGTGTGAGTGAGAGAAAGATAAGACCTTTGACTTAAGTCTAACGGTTTGACATTTTTCTACACAAGACGGATTATAGAAGACCGATGAAATTAAGCTAACCAGCTAAGTGGAATCTGGATTTTTAAGGTAAACACCTAAATGACAAAGCTTAGTATTTAACAAGAGGAAAATGACAAAATAAAAAGATAAACATATACATCCCATTGAGAAATAGAAAGACAAAAATAAAATTAAAGGAAAAGAGGAAGGAATTGAGAAAAAAAGTGATTTAATAATGACATGGAAATTGAAGAGAGACAAAAAAATGGAAGAAAAAGAAAATGTATCTTTATAATAACTTAATTTGGTCTATGTTGCTACAATTAATTTGGCATTTTGGCTAGCTTTTGCTACAACAGCCAAGTTCTGTTTGTAAAGTGTTGGGGTACCCCTGGTATCCCGGTTTAATATTATTTTTTAGCCTTTAAAAAAAACGTTAAGTACTTCAATCACTCTTTTTTGCTTTAAACAAAATTTATGGATCATAAATGAGCGTAGGCTCTATAGAAGATTAATAATTTTTAGCGTCCAAGAGGGTGTTTGGCAGCATATATCATACCATATTCGATCTAATGAATCAGAATCAGCCGTCGTTATCTAATTTCTGTTTTCTACCAACTGATCGAAGGTAACTTTTCTCTTGCTTTTTAACTTTCTTCAGAGTGATAATTATATATAAATTGACTATGTGGCTTCGAAAGCACTCGAGTGTTCTATCGAGAAGTTAACATCTTGGTTCTTGGGTATATAACATTGGCAAATTTCTAACACATGCGTTTTGTCCGACATATTCTTAAACTTACAAAGCAAGTAAAGAATAAAGAAATTGTTGAAGGAATTGCCTAACGAAATTTCACTATTTTTTAAACTTATCAGAATTGCTCTCATGGAAATTTAATTACGAATAAGAAGCCTGTATTCATATATATTTAAGTATATTTAAACACGCTGATACGAATATGATTGTATTTTATTGGATATATATATTAAGAAGATATTTTACAAAACATGTAAATTAATATTATTGATAATAAAACTTTGTATTTATAGATTACAAAGTATAATAAATTAGATTGAAACTAAAACAACTAAATAAGATTATTACTAACAAACTAACAACTAGTCTATATTTAAAATACATAATAAACTAATTTATAATATAA
>PYAF01001252.1:927219-942145 GCA_007407185.1 Glycine tomentella | reverse complement strand
ATAATAAAAAATCAAATTCATTAAGTATTAATAATATTCTATGTTTAATAAAAAATAATATTCTATTTTGCTTCTTCACAAATACAAAATTATTAAAAAGCTTACTATTGATATGATTTTAAAGATAAATATTATAAAAATTAACCGGCTTAAAATGCATTATAATTTTTAATTTGATAAGATGTAAAATTATTCATATTGTCAATATATAACTATTTCTTTAATTATAGTTTTATGTTTATTTAAAAATATATCTAAAAATAGAAATGTATTAGTACACATGTAAAGAAAAAAATAGTACACGAGAAATTAAGATCTACATGGCTGAATAGAAAATAATGTTAATTATATTTTTTATCCTAAATTTTTCTACTTTTTATTTTTAGTCCTTAAATAAAAAAATGATCAATTTTAATCCCTAAAATTTACATTCATTTGATTTTTTTCCCTTGCCGTTTAAAATTTCTGTTAAGTACTACAAGTAATTTCAAAATATTTTTTTCAGTATTTATTTAGTGACGGTTAAAAACAAAATCAAGAGTTGATCTTGATCATCATTCTCAACAATTGCTTGTCCAAATGGCCATGTCATCCCCACGGTTCCAAAAACGTAAGCCTGTTGCTTCCTCATTCATCACCGACGCCGATATCAAATAGGAGTTCTCCCACTTGCGCCTCAAGAACGAAGAGCCTTCAACGACATGATCGACAACTCCTTTCATTGGACACAAATGATTATTATTAATGTGTTGATGTTAAAGTTAAATCGTTCAAATATTATCTAAGTTCAATCTTTCACAAAAATAATTATTTATTAGATTTTACTTATTTTTAACCAAACTCTAAATTAGAAAAAAAAAGTTATCAAATTTGTCAATTTAAACTTTATTTTTTAACTAGACAAATTCAAACTTTTCATCTACTAGTTTAAGTAAACAAAACAATCTTCAACAACCTAATATTTTTTTTGTCACAAACTAAATCTAAACTTCTAGACTCGATTCACTTACACTCTTAAGTCTTACCCTGAAAGTTAGAAATTCATCTTAACAAGGTCATGGGAAAGTTGTTATTGATGATGATGATTTTAGTTAAGTGTGTCAACAACATGCTAATTATGAAGGTTTGGGTCAACCATAGCTATACCTTGAAGTTATCTGATAAAAATATAAGTTTGATATAAGTTTTGACCTTGCCGATATATTTGAAGGGCACAATTAACCTACCAACTAAAAAGAAGCTATTGACAAGATCAAGATCAAGATCAAGTTGACCTTTTCAACTTTGTTACAGTAAAAACTGAAAGCCAGAAAAGTTGGCTTTTAATCAGTGGTATGATTGTATGAATTACCATCTTACAACGCAACTCGACAACAGTAGTTTAAACTTTCAAAATAATTTGAAATGCTTACCATTTCACATATTTTATTCTTCCCTGCCAAATACGCTCAACTAGTATTTCCAATAGCATGAACTTATAAAATCTATGTTCTAGGGTCTACTTAGTTTAAATTTTGATGAAAACTAATTTCAAAAAATAAATTTAGGATAAAGTTAATATCTTTTTATGTTTAGAAATAATATTAAGAGTTTAAAATATTTGATTTTGTAAACAATAAGATAAACCATTTTTGTAATATATCAATATAAATGTATTTCTAAAAATTGAGTGTCACAATTCTACTTGTTAAATAAGTCAAATTTTATCTCTTAAAATCAATTTTATTCTATAAAATCACAATTTGTGACTATTAAAATAAATCAAACAACCTCTAACTCTAACTTTTTTCCTCATCCGCAAATGTTGTTTGCATGACAAACACATCATTGGTTAAATTAGAACTGAACTCAAATCCTTTAAATATGATCTTAAGCTTAAATTTTGTTAATAAAAAAACACATTTAAAAAAAAAGACTTCATTAAAAATAATCAACCAAGTTTCTCAATAAACATATTTAAGAAAAAAAACTATTAAAAACGATCAATTAAGTTTCTTAAGAGTTTAACTATCAATAAAATTAATTATAACTTATACGAATATTATGATACATGACCTAGGTCATGTATGTTTTGAACGCAGATGATACCCACTATCGTTGTTATGGGTCCCCATGTGAAGAGTCTATGCCCAAAATATTAATTAGACAGCCAACCGTATGAGTATCAACCTCATGTTAAAGCAAAGCTTGAAAACAACAAAGAGGCCTGTTTTGGCACATGAATAACAGTGCCACTCACCAAAACTCATTCATCCCATTCAAACAAGCAGAACTTCGAGACAAGATTCTGAATTAGGACATGTTTAAATAAACTTCTTTAGAAATACTTTTATAAAAAATAAAAAAAAATGAAATAAATTTTTCTAAAAGAAAAAGTAAATTAACCATTAAATAATTTTTAGAAATTTATCAATATAACTTCTTTAAAAGATGAAATAACATTTATAAATAAACTAATAAAAAACTCATTTTAACTTATAAAAAATTAATTTCTTTTTTTTTCTTATTTTTTTCTTCTAAAAATCCTTTTAGAAAAACTTATATCCAAATTAGCCCTTCCCGTTTTCTATTATTTCGTTACTTTCACAATCTGTATCAGTAGACCAGTTGACTCTATCATATATGCCAAACCTGGCATCATCTCATCCTTGACTGATAGTATTAATTTAATATTTCATTAGAAACGGTCCAGATCTACGACTCTTTTGAGGAAAGATAAGACGAAGCTGACATTACTAGAGAGCAATTGATAGTGATGTTTTGTCCCTTTTCATTCACAAAATTGAAGCTTTTGTGGGGCCCTTATGATCATCTCTGTGATCTAGATTTTGCACTTAAACTCAGCTTACTCAGAGACAACTAACATTAGCAACAGCATTAGAATACTTAAACAAGTAAAACGGACTTCAAGAGTAGACTATATCCATATGATCAGACCAAACCAAAACTTTCCCATCAACCTAACATATGGGCATTTTACAAGAGACCAAGACAATAGTAACATAAATATACTAAAAGGTTCCTACTAGTGTCTACTGTGGTAAAACCGGAACTAGAGAAAGGGAGCAACCCACAATTTATCTAAATCAGAAATTGGCAAGAGATAAAAATCATACTCTATAAACAAAAAGGTTTGAATAAATTCTCCTTTTTAACTAGTCTTGAGCAGTTGTAGCAACAGCTTGTTGAACTCTCCGTTGATGAACATCCCAATTATAAACACGAGCAATTGTAACCTGATAAAATATAGGTAAACAACCAATAACTAAAACTAATTATTTTCCAGAACAACCTATGGAAAGATTAGGTGATTGCTGAATACCGATCCATGTACTCAACAACATTTATGCAAAATACCAAAAGGAGGGTTGAAATGTCTCAAATGCATCGTATAATGTGCAAGGTAGATATGAAAATGAGGGTTGAAAATGCAGAGTGGACATTATTGTATGCTTGCTTATTAAGAAAACAAAGGAATGAATAAAAATGTGCCACTGTTTCCATGTTCATTGTTTGTTTGTGAATGTATTTTTCCATACTCAATTTAGATCAAAGTAAAATCAAAAAGCAATATGAAGGTTCAACTTAAATAATCTTCATTCCCTCATTTCCCAATTTAAAAGTTTTCATTTTCTTTGCCAAAAGTTAACTAGTGAAATAATATTTTCTCTCTCTCTCCCTCCTGCTAAGAACTTCCCTTGAAGGTATTAAAAGGCTCATGGGCTTGATGCCTTTCACCATGCTATACAAGTTCAATGTCCTTGACATTTCAATGGGAAGGTGTAGAAAATGTAGAGGGGTATGGAGCCCTTGATAGTTAGCAAGCTGACCTGAGTAATTGTCACCTGGTCCCTCAAAAACTGTAAATCAGCAATAAGAACCTCCAAACTGGCTCTAGCATTATCCAGGTTCTTCTGTAGAAGACCAGTAGCCTGCAACAGAAATTTATACTCAAGATATATAGGGGGTCTTAGAATGTGGGTTTGGGCCTAACTCAACCCCAAAAGCTAGCTCATAGGGTGAGAGTTGCCTCCCTCTTATATATTCTATTGTGGCCTTATCTCTAGCCGATTTGGAACTTGAGTTTTTCTCAACACACCCTCTCACGCCCAACACTATTGGACTTGGTGCATGGATGACATGGTGAGTGGCCCATTTAATGGATCTAGGATAAACTCTAATACCATAATAGAATGTGAGTCTGGGCCTGACTCAATCCCAAAATCCAGTTCATAGGATGAGGGTTGCCCTCCATTTATATACTTTATATTGGCCTCTAGCCAATGTGAGACTTGAATTTTTGGTCAACAGGGGGAGAAATTAAAGAAATAAAAAAACAGAAATAACACCTAAATACTAACATACAAGTACCTCTTCTAATGAATATTCCAGCATAACATTAGCTCCCAGCCATAAACACACGGAATCAGTTTCTTCTATGAGTGCTCGTGAATAGATGCCTTCTGATACCTCAAAATCAGCAATAAGTTCCTGTATTTGGGGTCAAATATAAATCTTCAGTTTCTTCTATGCGTGCTCATGAATAGATGCTTTTCAGTTGCAGTAAAAGATTTTAATAGATTACTAGAAAGGTGGCTTGATATAGTTTAACAAGTGATCAAAATTAAATCTTTTGGCCGGATAGCAACAGCTGATCCTTATTTTTTTAGGGGGTGGCAGTAGTGGAGGGAGAGTGATTTTTTTAGTGAATTAACTATTCATTCAAGATAAAAAGAAGTATACGGAGACATATTTTAGGTAAAAGGAAGATTATGAAATAATCTACTTATAGCCTGTTTGGAACTGTGTTCCAAAACCATGTTCAAAGTGGATTGGACACACAAGAGTTAAAATGAACATATATAGCTGGCTATACAATGCGGTACCAAACATGCATTTATTAACCTTCATTCTTTATTATTCTGGCTCTTTACTCTTGTGCACCTATGTGCAGACATACAGAGTGGTAGATATAGGCATTCAGAACACAATCTCACAAAATAAGTGAACCTAGCAAAAATGAACTAAAATTTGCTGTTGTATGAGCATACAATATGAAGGCGATGAAGAGCAAGCACAAATATGAATGAATACTCTTGCAAGTGCATCTAGGACTAGGACTGGTTCCATATCAGGAAAGAAATTCACCATGGTGTCAATGTTATAAGCTATGAGGGATGAACAAAAATCTTATAGACAAATCCCAACAGACAGAAAGAACTTTTTCATACAGTAAACTTGACATAAAAACTATACCCAGAAAACAAATCAAAAAAGACATACATACATATATATATATATATATATATATATATATATAGAGAGAGAGAGAGAGAGAGAGTATTGAATTATTGATATAAGCAGCAGCAATGAAGCCTAATAATTAAACATGGGGACCTGGGCCATCAACTTTTCACGGAAGATAAAATACAGGTGAGGAAACTAAATGCTAGCTGCCTTTAAGGAAAAAAGGATACATCTAAACAAAGGTCATAAGCCATAACATTAGAGCTTTGCTCACATTATTGAGGAATCAGGAAGTCTTGAGGATGTATCAACATCAAAAATATGGCAGAGTCGGGACTATTATATATGTATTGACAGAATAAGAGGCATGAAATTTCAGATTTCAGCTGTCTAATAACAGTTAATCTGACCACTAATGCCTAGACATTTTTGTAAGATAATAATAACTTTTAAGTATCTGTTTACCAAAACAATATTTACTACAAAAATTTGTGAAGAAAATCAGGCTCCAAACGAACCTCACCAGTACCCTTCTTAGCTTTCAATGTAGCAACAATGTCTAAGCACTTTTCAATATCTGGTATCTTTGCCTGAAAACCAAAAACAAAAAGTGTCACTACAATAGGTTGATTAGATATGTAAAGAAAAATTTATGAGCACCTTAGAGAGACAGTAACTTTAGATGAATCAGTTAATGTTGAACATTTTTTTACTAAAATAGAATAAAAAGACAACCAAAATATTTTTCTTATTTTACTTGAAGTTTAAAAATTAGCATTTGCTAGTAAATGAATAAGATGATTTTACATTATAAACCAACATTCTACTTTAATTTATAAAGCCTAGACAGTTAGGAATGACCAAAGATCAAAATATATGACAGGAGAACTTGAGATTGGAGTCTAAACCTACTAGTCTACATAGCACAAATACAACTCAACTCAGTCGTGAACCCAACTGATTGTTCTGATTGTAACCCATATATGTCTTTGAAAACTATAATGTAAAACTTCATGACACGAGTCCTAATATAAATAATATTCATATATTACAGAGCAAATAGCTTGCTTGGTCCTGTCCAGCAGGCACCTAAACAGGCATAAAATTTTCAAATTCAAACTTCCTCTTTCACAAGTTAAAATTTCACTTAATGCTATTGATTCTAATTTGGAATATCATAAGACTGTTTTTTGGTCTCTTTTCTTTTTAGCCCACAATCAAAATACCAACAAAACAATAATAACATAAAAGTACATGTATGACTCATTGTGTCTTATCTAGGATAGATCGTAAAGTAAAATCTATTAGATATTTTTTAAGGAAATGAAACCTGAAGATCCCTTTGCTGAGCAAGAAGCTTCATTTCTACTACCTTGTATTGCTGAAGTCTGTAAGATAAATATGATGGATAATAATTCATACAAACACTAATAAAAGTGAAATTACCATGAAAACAATAAACAAATTCACATTGGTTTAGCAAGTGTCTGGTCAATGCAACAGAACTTGTGAAACCTAGTTTTTCTTAGTAAAATTAAAACATTGGTAGCATTTATGGATGATTTAGAATGGGGACATATAGTTCCTATTCCATGTTTGATACATTTGAAAATAGAACAAAACTTGGCATGGTTAAAAATTGGTGCATGACTAAAAAGGTAGAACCAAGGAGATCAGAACCATACCATTCCATTCACATGTCAAACACTATCATAATGAAATAATAACAACGAAAGAAGGCTCACATGGATAAATTCCATTTAATGAACATAAAAATACGGAATGACTTAATTATACAAATTGCACACTTAGTGAATCTAATGAGTGACAATGTAAGGATCATGCATTGATGCATTGAAACGTTTTGAAAAGGAATCAAATCATTGCAACCTAAAATTCACATCAAACGCTGCCTCATTCATTAACCCCACAATTCATATCACAAAAACAAAAATAACAACAGACCATAATTTCAAGAAGGTAGTATGAAGCTTATAACAGAGATCCAGAAGTAGTCAACAAATTTATTATCCATCCTGAATAACTCATTTTACATCATTCGGCCTCTCCAGATTTCCAGGCAATAATTCAGTTAATCATGTACAAATTTTCTCCCCAATCCAAAATCCAATCCAAAAGAATCACCGCGTCAAACTGTGCAGTCTAAAAACCAGCCATATTGATCTACTTCAGCTCACATTCAGCTGAAATTGTTATCCACACCTAGTGTATAAAAAATCTTCATTTCTCATTTCATCACTTTTAACAATACCGACTGCCACCACTTACAAATTCACATCAGTTTCTGTAACTCTACACACATTCTTTCGAAAACCTCATAACTTCACACCATAGACTACTCCTATATCACCCAAAACCCCCATACATTTCTCAACCACACTTAAATCTAAGCATATTCTCTCGACTCCCATACTCATTCATGAAGGAAACTCTACAAGGCACTACAACTAAATGCAGATTAAAAACCTAGCAAGGAACTACTAACTCAAACCACAATTGGAAGATAATTACCACACTGATGCAATCCGAAAACGGTATGAACAAACAAAAGAAGCTGATTTCTACTATTAAGACAGCCAGAGGAAAATAGCTAGCAGATCCTTAAAAGTTTCAGGTTTTGAGAATATCGAAAGTGAGAAAGTGAAAAGGGAAAGTGAAGATGAAGACCTTTCTTGGAGAAAAGCGAGGGCTGAACCAACATCGAGACCCGATTGAGTGAGGTAAGTTTGAACATCCTCTACGAACTGAGCCCCTGGTATTCCTCTTCGCTCCGACACCGCCGAACCTGAAGCTGAAGCTGATGCTGAACCCGATTCCGAAGACGAAGAAGCCATTGTTGACGCTCACACACCAAAATTCTCCACACGACGACCCGTTATTAGTTGTCGTTTAGTTTTGGTTTTGGTCCAACTCTACTATTATTGGGCCACGACTAAGCCCAAATCGAGGTTTGGTTCTCCGTTATTCTTCAAAGTTATTTTCACACCACCCTTTTTTTAATTTTTGATTTTTTGTAAGAGTAAAAGTATATCCATAAAAAAAAAAAAAATTATTACGCTCTATTCCTTTGCACTAATACATTATCACTGACCACCAACCGTCTAGATTAACTAGCGCAGATTTGTTTTAGCTTTAACAATAGTTTCCAAAAAAGTAAAATACTTGTTTATATATCTAAATTTTAATGTTTACATCTTTATTTTTATATATAATAATTATATTATTAGTATTATTTTTTTATTTTTTAAAAATAAAATATCCGCTCTAAATTAAGTCCTAGATCCTCCACTAAAATCATAAAATAAAACTTTAAAAAGATTATATTCGCTGCATCATCACAAATTATCAAAACATGTCAAAATGAAGGACTAAGGTTGTTGTTGTCTAGAAATGAAGGACGAAGGGCTACAAATGTAACTTGGGTTGGGCCATTAAGCCCAAACAATGGGTACTAACCAAGAATGAATAAGCAACAAGCCTAGAATCCCATGCTAGAGACCAGACATCAGGGCTGCACCTACAAAGCAAACCCAAGTGGCTAGGGACATCTCTGCTGGGTACTTTCTCAATGTTATGGCCTGCAAAATAATCAAATCATGCATAAGCTTCCCTTGCAATAATATACGATAACAAAGGTTATAATAATATAATATTTTATTAACATAATTTATCATACAAGTAAATTTAATTGTTTCATTACAATCTTAATTGTCAATTTTTCAATAAATGGTATATAATTTTATTTTATGAAACCACATGTACGGGATAATCAGAGACAGAATCAAGAAATTTTGTTAGGGAGCAAAAATTTAACACATGAATAAACTTCACTGAGATATAATATCAAGAAAGAAATTAACATAAAATAAAATAATTATAGCTAAAATTAATATGAGCAATTAAAAGTAATTATAGCGATTAATCACGTATATTTTCCCACCTAATGTTTAATAATAAAAAATATGATATTAAAAGTTATCACCATTCTTCTTTTAAGATGTCCCTAATGTGTCTTATTAGATTAAATTTCCATCTAAAAAGTTATCCATGTTTATAAAGATTATGAAATAAACTCTCTGGAACAAGGACAAAAAATCTCATTTGACAAATTGAACCTTATAGTTTATATGAGCCAATTTTACTTGTGTATGGAATTTGAAAACTCACTGAAAGTACTTAAGGTATTGCGATTAAGCCAACATACATGCGAAAAATTAAATCCAAAGAGTTTACCTACTCTTTTTTATTCATTTTGAGACCTAAAGTAAAAAAATTCAAGAAACTTATCCTTTTTACTAATGAGAATAGAGGCATATCCCTTTTCTTTTTTGACACTCTTTCTCCGACATAATATTTTTATATCATTTGATTCTTTTTAAGTTTTAATAATATAGAAACGAAACCTACCGAATAAGTATGACCTACATATTTAATTAAATTCATATAAATCAATAAAAAATATATTGTGTTAGAAAAAAAATATATTACTAACATTTATCATAAGAAAAATGGGCCTACATATTCCTAGTTGAGAGTAATGTCAATAATGGGCCCTTTAGGCTCTACCTTTTCATGGATTTCATAAAAAAATAGTAGGACTTTGTTTCATGCACCCCATAGGATACCCAAACGAACAAGGGTGTGCGTTAGGGTTGAGAGTGGAGTGTCAGGTGAGTAAAACTGCGAAGGGTATTTTTCTTTCGGATCTAGTTTTAATTATGGATTAGAAATTCAAAATAGGCAAAAAGAAAACTTATCACTTCTAGATTGTCCATTCCAAATGCATAATTTTGGAACAAGTAATATGGAATATTGTTATTTCTATATTAATTATTTTGGAATTATGTATGCATATTCTGGATTGCCATTGCAGAATTATGCATACATAATTATGGAATAAGTGATTCGTAAAATAACATATATCTCAGATTACTTGTTTCAAAATTATGTATTTTTTTTTTAAAAAAAAACCTTGAAACTTACCTGGAACAATTACTTTGATGTAGAGCAATGAGTGGTAACCCATGAAGAGCAACTGTGGTGACAAAGGCTTTTAGGTGGAGGAAAAGGGAGCAATTGTGGTAGCATAGGCTTTCAGACGGAGGTTCCAAGGAGGGCAGCTCAAGGATATTTGAAAAATAGTTGGTGCAGATAGCAAAATTGGGGTGCAAGAAGCAATTGCGTATCTTGTAAGCCCATCAAAACCTAGACAAAAATACCCAATAAGAGTAAGTGAAAACAACCCAAATACTAAGGACATTTCTAAATGAATAACTCAAAAGTTACTAACAATGATTTTACACAAGTTTTCTTACTTCTCCATTGTATCACATCATTTTCATTATTTAAGTGTGTTTTATTATGCATTTGAAACTTTATTCTCACTTTCCGATGTACTTCCAACTTCCAAGGTGAATCCATGTATCATGTGTCATTTATGTTCAACGGAAGCTAACAGGTATTTCAACACACACTAAGTAGTTCAATATTCTTTTTTTTCTTTTTAATTTTAACCCAACAACTAAAAATTGATTTTAAACAGACTACCAGTTTACTCAACATTTTTATATTCTTGCCATTTCAATCATTTAATGCGTAAAAACTAATAAAAAAATCAGTGGGAATATGAAAAAGGGAGAGTTGATGATACGAGCAACCAGAGTTCTCAGATGGTCAACTCAAACTGCTCTCCAAAAGTTCTTAATTGGTGTCAAGAATGCCATATGAGTTGCTTGTCAAAGAGAAATCAGCATTGCAAATGGCCAAGAGTATTGGGTTTTACCTCTTGTTATTAAAAAAAACTTATGTGGATCTCATTAATGATATGAATCTTATTCTCTACTTAACGAGTTCACTCATTCAATAGATTTATATGACAAAAGAGTATTGGAAAAAAAAAAGTGTTAAAGTATACTACTAGCTCCTCAACATATTAACATCATGGTTGGTGGCTAATGAAAAGATATAAAGATAAAATGAGAAAACAGGCAGAGGTGACCCAATGGTAGGATTTACATGAAGTTTATCTAATAAAAGGGTATCGGAAAATAAACATGTGTTGAACAAATTAACATCAGGGTTGGTGGCTGATAAAATGAGAAAGGGAGGCATGGACCCAAAGAACAGAAACTTCTACTCAAGAAATGGACAAATGAGAAGAATATTTAGGGTGTCTCAACTATTTTAGTTTTGACACCAATTCAATTCCATTCGATTCCTATAAAAAAAATGTCCTTAACTGCTGAACAGTCTGTCTTACATTCCCTTTCTCATTACATTTTGATTGGAAAGCCACTCTCAATTTTATATAATTTTTCTCCGTCTTCTGTCTAATCTTAAAGCGTATTTAAAAGGAAGGAATATGTGTTAATAGCCACAATTCAGCACCCAAAATTAACCCCCATTATATATGCATGATTGTTCCATCATTTGTAGTAAGGTGGCGTCATGATATTGTAGAAAAATGATAAGACTAAAAATTAAAGCATAAATTTGTCCATGCCTTTGCTAGCATGAGGGAATAATCTTATACTATATATCCGGTGTTGGATCTGGTTCACACTTGTTTAATGGACATCCTTTTCCCTGGGACCATGTGCTTAATTCATTGTATAAACGTAGCCTCCATGAAAATAGATAGGAAATTAAGGTCCACTCAAGGCAAGGTTGCTTAACCAAGTTATGGGTATGTGAGCAGAAGCATAACCTAATAATTTGACACTTTATGAGTTGACAATGGCGGCTAGTGACACTGCCATATATATATATGAACTCTACCATCTACAAAATGAATTAATTGCCTATATTCGCCGTCATATTCTCTATCAAAGGTTCCACCAAATTTTATATGAATAAATTGTGGATGTGATGTGAAGCGAGAAAAAGAATAAGTGGTTAAAGAATAAATCACGTGGTTAAAGAAGTAGGTGATTACTGAAATGAAATATTTAGTGTTGTAAAACATAATATCTTTACTATGCTTATGTCAAAGTGCCTGAGGCCACAAATTCTATTGTTCCCTTTGCAATTGACTGATTGAACGTTGTGGTGTGTAGACGAACAAGGTTCATTTCCAAAGGGACGAGCCAACGCAAAATTGACTAGCTGATCCACGAAACTTTTCCTTTTAATTTGCTCAAGCAACAGTAAAATATTTTTGAATCAGCGTGGAATTCGTGAATCAGCAATATAAGTCTAGGTATAGAACACTTGTTTTTTCAATAATGAATTATGATATTCGCAAAAGGCTAAAGAATTATATATTAATTATTTATACAATTTCTCAAAGTTAATATGTGGATGAACACAAGCAGCGACGAGGCCTTGATTTGGTGAATGAAAAGGATAGAGAGAGAGAAAGAGAGAGAGAGAGAGAGAGAGAGAACATAAATAATGGTTGAATTTTTATGAGTTTTTTGTAAGAAAAACGTTTCGTATACCATTAAAAAACTTTTGAATATATTGTAAAAGCTTTTGAAAACGTCATGATCAAGAGCTCATAATGCTTTTGAAAACGTACAAGGACTATGGCCTTCAGTCCTTCACACACCTCGTTTAAGTAGTCTTAAAGTGCTTGGTATGTTACACCATCCTAGAGTTTGTACCAAATCCATTGTACTTGGGTTTTTCAAGGAAATGGAATTGGTGCAATCACCAACTCACACATTCACACCAATCTGAGCCGTTAGACGAAGATTTTGTAGTATTTCTGTTGATGAGTCAAATCCAATTTTGCTTTTGTTGGGTTGTGGATAGCACAAACAAGGATAGTGTTCTCTCTCGAGTTGTCTTAGGCTTAATTATAAAGGATATAGCGTTAGCTACTTAGCTCTACAAATTGTCGTCGTCCAATTAATTTTTTCTTCTGAATTTAATGACAAATTTCAACTTCCTCCCTCATTCATTTATTGGACGGTTTTGGGTGGATCTGATGAAACTGTAGTGAAACCTCTAACTAGTAGCATTTGTCCTCGACGAAAGGCATAGATACCATGCTTGGGGATTTGGATGTTGCAACAAGCTTGTACGTTAATTTTCAAGACTTCAGAATCACTTCTCTTTGACTTGGGAAATAGATTCAGTGCAGCCACAATATTTTCATGCATTCAATGTATTTTATATTTGTTCCAATTTCAATTGTTCAATTTTTAACTGAAATTTGGAATTCATTTTTTACAATTAATTGATCGAAATAAAAGATTAGTTATTCAATCTTCATTTGATAGTTCCAAGTTACTAAATGCATTGAAAAGTGAACAGAGGTTCTGATCCTCTTCCTCAGTCTTTCAGTCAATGATAGGTATTCTCACACAATCTTCCAAGCTAGCTTGCTCCAATTTTTGCAAAATGCCTCAATCCTAATAGTATTCAATCCTATATAAGGGTCACAACATAAGTTACATAACTGAAGTGTTTTTAAATTTTAATATTATTTTCTAATTACCCTAAAAAAAAAACTAAATACACATAACGATAACGTATGGCATTTTTAGTTTTGTCCTGTATCTAACCTATAAATTCTCTTCATCACCTGAACATTCACTTGTCCTCATTGTGGCATATTCTTTTCAACATCACCTGCACATTCGCTTTTCTTCGGTGGAAACTGGCAAATGGTACACAATTCTTTCTAACATGTTTATTCCTTTACAAGAGAAATGCTAGAAAGAAGAAACTAAAAGACTTAAAAAAGATTTAATCGAAACAAAAGGATTCATTATCTCAAATTTCACCATTATTTTGTACCAATTATAGCCATAGATTTAAGAAGTCCAAAAGTGAAAATCAAGCACAAGTTGTACAAAATAAAAATAAGAATAAGGAAATCCTAGAGTAAATTATCATTTTATTCTTGAAAGTGTATAGGAATGTCACATGAGTTTTTGAAATTAAAAAAATCAAATAAATTATAAAAAAATTTAGATGTATCATCTAAATTTTCAAATTTAAATTTATGTTAAGTTTCTATTTTTTTAAAATTTAAACTAACGTTATTGACAAATTATACTTTTAAATATTTTTAAAAATTTTACATAATATTAAAGACTAATATGATAACGGTTGTACACTTTTTTTAAAAGGACGTTGTACATTTTCAGACATTAAAATTAAAACAATGGTTTAATCAAAATATTAATATTGGGAATCTTGAGAGATAAATTGAAAGAATTTTGGGGACCAGCAAAATTGCGAAAACTGCCATGGAAAAATAATCATCATAATTGAAGAGGTGCAAGCCAACAACTTACATTGTCATTTCATTAGGCATCTCAATTAATTGTAGCCAATACAAGCAGCTATTGGATCTAAAAAGCAGTTTGGGCACTTAGAAGGATAAGATGGAAAACAGAGGCAAATCAATTTGTTCACAAAATCACAAAACATACTAATCATGCTACTATCATCTTTACCCTACCCACAGAAAAGGATGTATGACTCTGAATTTAGTGTCGTCAGTCGATTAATCTATCAGAAATTAGTAATATGATACACATGTGAGATCATAAAAATTTAGGGAGTTATACAAATTATTTATGTTACTTTTAATTTCAAAAATTTGTTGAGAAAATAGTTAAAATACTTAACTACTGTCTTAACCAATTAGGATAAGCCGGTAAGGGTTAGAACTTAGAATAGATGCATGAAAATTTAGGTTAGA
>PYAF01001252.1:903518-927119 GCA_007407185.1 Glycine tomentella | reverse complement strand
GGGGCGGGTGAATACAATTTGAAACAACACTTCAATTCAACCTTTTTGACCTCTACAAAGATCCCTCCTCTCAAGTCTCAACTATAACCCGTCAAGCGTCCGTTAAATAATAACAGAACAAAATTGGCTTCGGGGCCTTGAGGATGACGTCCATCTATTAAACAAATTAAATCACTACCTATCTTTTCATTTTAGTTAATTAAGGGTGACAAAATATTAAATATTTTTTCCTTGATTAATTGGCTCATGCTGCGATGTCTCTCATAATATATTGAAAAAAATTACTGTTATTACAATTTGTTTTAAAATATATATTACAATAGTCACTTGTTATTACAAAACTTCTAATATAAAATATGGGAGATGCTGGAGTAGTTATATATGACTAGTTCTGTTCTACTATAACTCAGTTTAGTTTGAATTTATTTTGACAAGTACTATATAATTCTTCTAGTCATTCTTAATCCGGTTCGATGACCCATACTTTTTTAATTTATACTTTTAAACAATTATATAATTATTATTATTATTATTATTATCATCATCATCATTATTATCATCATCTTCATCAACAACAACATCGAGTTTTTTAATTAATAACATTAATGTTGTATAACATGATAGTATTATGTTTATATTGATATTATTTGGTTTGAAATATATTTAATTTTTTTATACTTCTTTAATACTATAACTTAACCATATATAAGCGTAAAACTTATACATTACGTTTACTTGTTTTTATCTCATACATCATGAGGACGAGTTTAAATTTAAATAAATGATCCAATTATTTTTTTTAAAATAAGATAGATTTAGAGACTACACTAAACTCAACACAACCCATGTGTCCATAAATTAAATTCCATACCGTGTTTCGCCTTTATTATATGATGAATGCAATATTAGATTTCTAAACCGGTCTAACCTGTGTAAGAAGAAAATACTACGTATCTATCTTGTTTAGGTGGGAGTGTTTATTGTTACCCTCTAAACGCAAGGCAAGGGCACCACATGAAGAAAAGATGCTCTCTTATTAAAATTAGAAATATTCTCTTTACTTTTGTTCAATGAAAGGGAAAACTAGGTTTAATTTAATGTTTGTTTTGAAATGTGGTCATTCTTTTTAAAATATAGCCCGTCATTATTTTCTGGTCTTCTCATGTGTGTAAGTGGGACAACGAGTTCGGTGACAAGGCTATTCTGATTGGCCTGAGTTCAGGAGATTGGCCTAAATAAACTTTAATTTAAAGTACCCATCCTTTGGCATTTCCTTGTCTATATATAACAGCATTGATATATAAAACAAATGCAGGAAAAGAAGAGAATACACTTTATTAATTATCAGCTAAATGATTACTTGCTTAGAGATTAATTGTCTGCTAGCCAGAAGCTCTATATTCACAAGTTCTTGATTATTGGATAGGAAGATTTACTATTAATAATATACAATGTGGGATCTCGTATGAATAACAACATGCTTAATTTTTAAATGCTGAAATGCAGCTGGTGCCACTTATATATGACCAAACCTCATCAAATTAAAATAGGAGCAACACAGCAACAGTAAAGGATCAGTATTTCAAGTAAAGACATATTAGTATTTTTCTTTTGGAAGGCAAAGACAGTATGCGCCTTGCCTTCACTGTGTTTGTTGTATATCTTGTACCCTTTTAGTTCTTTCTTACCTATATATATATATATATATATATATATATGTAATATGTTTTGTTGGTTGATTAAAAAAAAAGAAAAGACATAGTAGTATATATCTAGAGAGAAGAAAAAAAATCCGAGATAGGTCGATATCGTTTACCGTAGCAAATATATGGCAAATAGAAGTAATTATATAATGTGATCCTACTAGTTTTCATTGTGTAATCTGTTGGTTGATATAAGGAATATCCGAATATTTGTCACTAAGTTTTTTTTTTCCTTTGTCGCTAAGTGAAACTATTTCTTCTTGAAAGCATTCTAGAGATCAAGTTTCCTTTTTAATTGTCCTTTGTGTTGTAATGGTTAAGGAAAAGTGGGGATATCATGTTGTGGATTATGTTTAAGGGAATTTGGTGTCCTGAGGGTTCAGGAGTCAAGTATCAACTATATGGCACAACTTAATTTATATATATATATAAACAAATTTATTTGCAAATTATTTTTATTCAATATATAATTTTATAATTTTTATGAATTTTATATAAAAATAAATTGGTACAATTAAAATAAAAATATATAAACTTATATAAAATAAAAATAAAAATATTTATATAGTAAATAAATTTGTTTAATTTATAAATTTTTATATTCAGAAAAAAAATAAACTCTTGACATAATGATAAATATAGAATATTGTTTATAAAATTAACCCACCAAAGTAAGTTGCACAGTGGTTTAATGTGTTACTATTATATGAAATGACATGGACCAATGACTTATTGGTAAATTAACCTCATATAAAATATCATATAAAATCATTGTGATCTTAATTAGTTAAATAAAATTCTAAGTTTAATATAAATTTATTGATTATTATTCAACTAGCTAGTGTCTTAGTATATGTATAGCAAATAATAAATATTCATTTGTATCTAATTATAATTATCATTATCATTATAATTATAATTATAATTCATATAAATCAATAATCTTAAATATATAAAATTTATATTTTGAAATTATAATAAATAATTTAAATTGTAGTATAAAGTTATTTTTAAATTGAAATGACAAATGATATAACCAGATAAAAATTAAATATATACAAATAAAGATAAAATGAAGGATGAAGATGATAGAGAGAGATATTCTTTAGTTAGCTGTGATGATGTACTATTTGAAAAAAAGGACTAATCGAAACTAGTTTTAGGCACCAATATATTTTTTGGTAATATCAATTTGGGCAATTTCATCTCATTTCCATCACTTAATTCTAAGAATAGTCATTTTTTTAGGGTAGAAGATTGGTCACCAAATCAATCACTTATCAAAAACTCAAACTAACTAGTCCAATTTTGTTATGCAAATATATCAATAATAAATTCTTCAAATTTTTAATGATGCATAATTTGTCACTAGAAATTAAAAATAAATTATCATTTTCATAATATATAGTCACTCTTGAATTATATATATTTGAGATAAACTTTGCTTCTTTTTTGTGTGAAAAATACTCTGTTTTGTTTAGTAAAATTTATATTAGTGACAATTTTTAAGTTAGAGTATATATATATATATATATATATATATATATATATATATATTAATGTCAAATTTGTTGCGACAAGCATACTATTAACTATGAATACAATTATAATGACAACTTATTTCTTTGTTAATATTGTGAATAATATAATGACTAAATAAAATTTAGTCACCAATGATATATTATTAGTGACAAATTTTATTTTTATCATTATTTTTAATCACTAATAAACACATTTCTTGTAGTCTTCCCATATATTGATATGATCATCCGTTGTGGATTTTTTTGCTATGCCAAAATCTACCGGAGTTATATTATCTGCAGTAACGTTCAATTTATATTAAACTGAAAATATTCCCAATTTCAATGTAAAAGACTTGAAATTTGACTAGATTAATTAAAGTGCACAATATATACCACTCTATAAATATTATTATTATTATTATTATTATTATTATTATTATTATTATTATTATGCCGATTAATCATTGGTTACTTATAGCAAAAAAACCACTAGTATTTCTTCCAAAATCTGCAAAATTTGTCGGCAAGGAAGAAGACGAATTCTAAATTAATGTACAATATTAAGGGATCATGCTAATTGAAAGCCAGTTCCTCATATCTGCGTATAGTGGCGACCATATGGGGTTTCCATCTCTACACATGCACTAGCTTTTTCTTTTTCTCTTTTCCTACTTTATTAATTTTTCTTCTTGAATTTGGATGGACAAGCCATGACCCCTCCATGTGGTTTAGGGAATGCTTTTTAAATAAATTATGCAGATTTTTCAAATGCTTGTCCTTTTCTTTACCTTAGCTTTTGTTGTACTCACATGGAACAGGCCATATGAAAAGCAATTTATATTGTTAAAGTTATAAAGAGAGAAAGAATAAGTAAGGAGGGTTGGTTTTGCTCACATGGCAAAGAGAAGTGGGTGGCAACATGGTTTATGGTGTTGGAGTGTGTCTTAGCAAAGCACATGTGACTATGATTTTTCAACGCCTGTTGTGAACCTCGTTATTCTCATAATTTCATAGCTAAATATATAATATATATTTTGCTCGATCTTCTTCATTTTCAGCACATATAATATATATTACCGGCTGAAAGAGGCTTCAAGGAAACAAAAGAAAGACCAGGAGGAGGAGGGAACAGAGGATGATGACCTTGTTTTACCTTGAAAGTGTGTGACTGTGTGGCATCATCATCGTGTTTTTTGGTACAACCATTGGTGTTAAGGTAAAACTAAAGAATAGTAAAGTGAAAAGAATATAAAGCTCTAAAAAAAATAATTTGTATGGTTTATTCTTTGATTTTTTTTTGTTGCTTTGAAAAAGAAATTTGCTGCTGGTTTTATTATTTGATTGAAATACACTAACAGTTCAATTTTATTTATTTTTTATTTATAACGGTCTGAATTTTATTGTTGTGTTTAACGAGGTGAAAATTTTAAAAAGATCGATGCACGAGTTTCTGAAATAAATCGTTAATGTTATATAGCTTATTATTTGTTAATATATATAGTACTATCATTAAAATACTTTATATAATGTATTTATTAATTAAGAAAAATAATAATACCAATTGTTCGTGTAAATTATAGACTACAGTTTTGAATAATTTTGTATTTACTTGTTCATGTTATGTTATTAATTTAATCTGAATCGCTCATTTCATTCTAGTTATTTCAGAATGAGAGACTTAAACTCATAAAAAAAATTCTCCTTTTCCACTCTTCTTTTTTGTCGATTATTTTATTCTTCATCTTTGATGTATTTTTAAAACAAAACAATTTCATTTTCATCTCCTATTAATTTACTATTTCTCCTCTTTTCACGTGCTCTTTCGTATCTTACTGAATCATATATGCTTTTTGGTAGAACTTCTGATGATATTCACATAAGAAATGATCAAGAGTAGAAATATCAAAGCAATCAAGAACCTTGATGTTTCAGTTACCGGGGACAAAGATTTCTCATCCTCATCACCACCACGTTACCCACCTAAAATTTACAAGCATGTTAAAAATAAACCAAAATGGTTACGCAATCTATTCTTTAATTTATGTCTTAAAGCTACTCTAACTTACCTTTAATATATAATTATGTAGTCATAAAGCACAAACTGATAGCTACTTATTTTAAGTAACGACAATTGCTTTGTGGTACCTTTGTATGCCATAAGCTAAGCACTAATAATTTGATGCTTTTGTGGTGGTATATTCCTAATTAATTATAATTATAATTATAATCCGAAGAGTTCTGCAAGTTTGGCTCGGCTCTTTAGTCTTCTTCAAAATTTCAAAATCAAGTCTAACGGTGGAATAATTAATAGTACATGGCTGTCATGAATGACAATTTGCAAGTTTCAACTATATTTATTATCACTTTTCATTTAATTAATGATTTAATTAATGAAAACTGTAAAGATAGAGATACTCCAATATCTAGGCATCCCTTACTTAATCAATTGCCTCCTTTAAAGGTCAAGTGATCATATTATTCATCTTAGAATTGTTAGTTGTTACGTTTGATAGTCAAGATTAAAATAAAAATAGATAGTATGATGGAAAAAATATAAGAGTAGAAAAACATGTAACCGTAATAAGCTCTTACCTTGTGTTTTTACTTTTTATTTTATTCTATTTTTGGAAAAACATGTAACTTCATAATTAAGGAAAAAAATATGATTAAACTATTTTCATATAAATTGTAAGTTAATTTTATAAGTTAACCTTAATAACTTATTTTAATTTTAGCCTTAAGTTACTTTTATCATTAAAGACAATAGGGTTAAACTATTTTCATATTTGTAAGTTATTTTTATAAGTGGAGCCTTAATAACTTATTTTAATTTTAGCCTTAAGTTACTTTTATCGTTAAAGACAAAATAGGATTAAACTTTTTCATATAAATTGTAAGTTATTTTCATAAGTTAATCTGAATAACGTATTAAAATAAGTTGAAAACAGCTTATTAACATATCATAGATTATTTTCATAAAATTTCCTAAACACTTAACACAAATGTGTTTGTCATAATATAAATTTAAATAAGCTGTAAATATACTCTTCCCAATAGACCTTACCAAGCCTGCATCGAATGCCTCACCTAAGTTCACATAAGATTCGAAAAACATTACGTGAAGGTAAATTTGTGACGTCACTATTTAACAACGCCTCAAAAAGAAAGAAAAACAAACACATCATACACTATCCGATTATGACTCTTAGCAATGTAATTTTTATAAAAAAATATCATAATGGGTAATTTTTTAAAAAATTATGAAAATGGATAAATTGAGTTTTGAAGTACAATTTTACTACGAAGAGATAGTACTTCAAAGCATAATTTTGAGTTTGAAAAAATTGTTACACTGAAATATTATATATACATACGATTTTAATTTTTTTAAAATTTTGTTATTATTAAAAGTTGAAATTATATATTAAAATATAATTTCAACATATATTTTTTTAATTATTTTAGAAATTGTATTTTTAACATATGATTTTATTAGAATAAAGAGAAAGAAAAAAAAAACTAAAATCTTATTTTAACATGTAGGATTTCAGTTCTTAAAGGAAAAAAATAAATAAAAAGTGAAATCATATTTTAATATATGATTAGTAAAATTGTATCAAAGTACGATTTACCTTTTTTTTAATATTTTTAAAAAATATTCATGATGGTCATATTTTTAAAATTCTATCCATTTTCGTAATTAATCCATCCAATTATCCTTTGTACATTAAAAAAAAAATCCTTTGTAACATTTGGATTAATATAATGTAAAGAAATATTATTAAAGAGTTTTCACTAAAGAAACATCGATCCAAGTTTAGTAAATTAAACGACTATGTCCGAAGATTGTTTTTTTGAAGGGCACTTAAACCATATATATACATGCACACGAAAAAAGAATTAAACTAATGTCACACCAACCTTTCAAAGATTATAATTAATAAGGGTAGGTTTACTCATTTGTTAATAAAACAAAAGGGTATAATCTATTTAAAAAAATTAATACAGCACAATTATGTAAAACATTTTTTATTTACTGCTATTGTAACTTAATTCACAGTGAATATTAAATTTAAACTAAAATTTTAATTTTAAGATATATGAAAGCAAATGGAAGGATATAGGAAAATGGACCAATTGTAAGTAAAGAAAATGATGAAATTAGATTATAAGGTCATTTTCAAAATCTATTGTTAATTATTTATAATAATGAGTTAGATTACTTCCACACATTTTTCTTTTACATAACTCATGTGACACCAATCATATCAGGTCCATTCCTTTCCTCTCGCCATCGTCATAAAGATCATATTCATCACATGTAAAATTATGTGAAGCAAAATTAAATGAAACCAATATTTCCCAATATTATATACTGCTAACTGTATATCTTATCTGTTAAAGATAGTTAGTTGAAACCTGAAACGAATATTGCTTAATGAGGTTTCTTACCTGATCTTAATAAATATTTTTCGGTGGCATCAGACAAATTGCACCCAAGTTGCTTTTCAGTACTATTATTATTATAGCAAGCCAACATTCCTTGTCCTTTTTCATTTACAGCGTTATCATACGAAACCATTTGATCAAATTTCAAAAACGACACCCGAAGAATTCGTATATGAAGAGAATTGGGTGGAATAAGTATTATTGGTTTCATTCTTGGGTAAATTAATCGAGAATATCTTTGTCAGAAGAAACATTTTTTGGGAGAAACGCATGATCAAAGGAGAGGAAAACAACACAAAGAGAATAAATTTGTTAATTTTCTTATTCCCTTTTGAGTGCAGATAGTCTCCTCTGCAGTAGATTAGAGAAATATTTGTAACGGTTGAATTTTTATTCATCAATCTTAGCCTTAAACCATATACCTAATCACACCAGATTCGTTCTCTGTAAAAATTTATTATTAAAATGTTGCATTGATATACTTATGAATATTATAGAGAATGGATTTAATGTGGTTAGGTGTATGATTTAAGGCTAAAATTGACCAATAAATTTTTTACTACTCCAAGCTATTCTATTTTACTGCAACAGAGGATCTGTACTTTCCCTTTTCCCTTTCTTGAATCTGTTTTTGCTGTGATGGTAACATTTGTGTTACGAGTTTCATTAAGCAAACTCCGCATTGACCTATGACCATTGTCACTTGTTTGAAAATAGTCATGCTTTTTATTATATGGTGCTGGATGTGGACAGATACAACATAGGCCATCTATTTTATATTCCCATTTCCATTTCTTCTATAGTTTTTTTTTTTTTATTAATCAAAACCACATTTGGTCCTTCTTTTGCATGTTTTTTTCTTCCTATTGTCAGAATCCCCAATTGGGTGACCCTGGCATGGTGTAAAAGCAAAATTCAATAGCCACATGGGGAGATATTGAATTCTGGTCACTGATTACTGAAAATCTTGAAATAAATAAGTTCAACCATCACGTGACAAACTTTAAAGGCACGTACCAGTAAATACTGGAGTAGTACTAAAGATTAAAGCTTTTGATTTGAGATGGTCTTATTGTTCAATAATTAATTGCCTTTGGTGGTAAATTAACCCATACCCTCCTTTTTCTAAGCCATTTTTGTTAATGAATCATGATCCTGAAATGGGGTCTAGGAGGGAAGAGGCACCACTACTATTGATAGCGATGAAACTAAGGCACTCGTGTGCTCTCTCTGCCACTGAAAGTGAGAGGCAGTTTTTTGTCTGAGCCTAAAAATTAAACAGCGTGGCCGTGTGATGCGGCCACATGTCAACTCATTAGTGGTTCAGGCCATTTGCCCCCATGTGGAGGAGCATGTAAAGTATTAGCATCAGCTTCTGAGGTAAAACCAAATTCAGTTTATGTTTTTTTCTTTATTCTTTTAATTATTAATACGAGTATTATTTTTTGGGGGTGTGTTTTGTGATGATGGTAGCTTTGGCTGGTAGAGGTTGGAGGAGGACGTTAGTGTTAGAGACCTCGACCTTTGTGTCACAAAAAAAAATTATTATTGGAATGTCACGTGAGTCAAAGTTTTTATCAGAGTGTCACACGCGTAGTTCGCTAGTCATACCAGCGAACTACGTAGGTTGATGTGGCACAATTCTGATAGCCATGTAGTTTGTTATAACTTCCAGCGAACTAAGTACGGGCAGCCGTCATAATTCGCTACTTCATTTAGTGAAGTACATCCAAATATATTTTACTTTTTTATAGATAAGAGCACAAAATCAATAGTCTTTTCGTTCGCCATTTACTCAGGAGTATACAGTACACATGTGCTTGTGCTTATATATCAGTATGTGACTATTTTAAGTAATGATATTAAATATTATTTTACTTTAAACACTTCGTTGAATTTTGGAATTATAAAATTAAGATATCTTTTATGATTTAACTACTTAATTATTTAATTATTTGTGAAAACAAAGATTATTTCAACAATCGGTTGTTAGTATAATTAATTATAGAAATAGATTTTGTGTTTAGATAAATTAGGTGAAAAATAATTTAAAGATAACTTATTTTATTTGAATTTGTTTAAAAAATCATCTTTTTAATAATAGAATTTCAAAAAGAGCAAAGAAAGTTATTTATTTTGTATTTTAAAAATATTAAGTGGGGAATACGATCAAGAAAAAAATTTATTTAATTAAAAATAATTTGATAGCTTATAATCATATAAATTTTTCTTATAAAAATACATTTTTATTACTTTGATAATTTTATCAAACAAGCTATATTTTTTTTATGATGAGAAGAGTTGGGCAGAAAAAAAACATGAAAGAAGAATATATATTTAGAAAAGATTTTTTTTTGTTGTTTAGTTGAAAGGAAAAAAATCTATAAAGTTTTTTATTAAAAAAAATTAGCAAAATAAATAACAACCGGATTAATAAAAATACTTTTTTTGCTTCAAATTATCAAACACCACCAGATTTTACCAAGCAGTAAGCATAAATTTGATGTTCAAATCTCTAGAAAGGAGATCTTTTACGTGAGAAATAATTTCCCTGCATACCTCTGCCATTGACTAGTGGATCTTGTTCTTGACCAGATTAATACCGAGGACAGCAAAAATCCCTGCATACTTCGCTGCTCTTAGTTCGCTAGAAGCTATAGTGAATTACGTGGCTACCAGGATTGTGTCACATCAGCCTACGTAGTTCACTGGTATGACTATTTTGATAAAAACTTTGGTCCGCGTGACATTTCGGTAATAATTTTTTTTTTATGGCACAAAAATCGAGGTCTCATTAGTATTAGAGGGGTTATACGAGAAGAGAAGTAGAAGAAGAAGAGAGAGAGAGGGTGATGTAAAAATGTCAGCAGTGTCGTACGAGGTGGGGGCAACAAGCCACATGGGACCATAGTAATTGTCGAATAAGCATGTTTTTGGCAGTTTGGGCAAAACTTTAGAGAAGTGGAGTTAGCCATGCAATTTCATTGACACAAACTTGCTTTCCCTAACAGTACCCTAACCAGGTAACCTTATCCTTCTCTATGTTACTGAGATTAAAGACCAATAAATTCCCAGCGTTCAGTGCCTTGTTGATAGTTTAAAACTCTTCCTAGAAATTCATTATCATAAAACCGGATCAGTATGACAGGGATGACTTAAAGCGATAGAGCTACCAAAATATACACACAACCTAACAAAAATGACCCATTTGCAAAAATCTACAACCAATTATAACCTACGCACCACGATTTTTAAAATCTGTTTGTAACATAGTTTTAGTTGTAATATCAAAAGTTTTTGAAATTTTGCAATTATATATATCACGATCCCAATTTACGCTATGGCGTATTTATCTACAATTTTCGGTAGAGAATCGATCATGTAAATCAATTGGCGCTAGTTTTAGACATGTAATTATATCACACTTGTATATTCTAAAGGAGAGTTTTCTACTCTACATTGATCTTATCAGACTATAATAAGCTTATCTAAAATTTTGCTACTACTCACAGTGGCTGTGCAAACCATGAATAATGAATTCTTTACCTTAACAAGGACATACACATTTATTAGTTATTACCCTCAAGATTGGATCAGTTCCGTTTGCAGACGCTTCTTAACTCTACCTGACCAGCTTCTTCACCATCACATTATCATTTACTATAGTCTCTTCTTTAATCAATCCACCACTTAATTTAGACAAAAATTGAATGCTAAAACCTTTTTTTTATAATATTTTTCAGAATACATGCCCTCGGACCCCCAAGAAATAGAATAAAATTATAGAACATATAATTGATGTTACATTACATAAACCATCCTTGATTGCAGTTAAAAAAAAAAAAAATCCTTCTTTGAGGAAGTTTTTGGAAAAAGGCAGCGGTAATAATAGAACAATAGGGGGAATGGTGACTCCAAGAACCTGGGGCTGATGAAACCTTGAACGCAGCCCTTCTTCATCTGTGCCTTCAAACAAGTTCCCTTCGGCCTGGTTCCTTCAAAGAGTGAATTTGAAAACAGGATTCTTTGCAACAATTTACCCTTTCCTCGCTTGAGAGCTAAGAAGATGCATCCCTCGTTCAATCCCCTCCTATGCTTCTGCTTTCTTCGTCTATGCCTATGCCTCCATAGATGGAGGAAATGGACAGGTAGCTTTCCTCTCCTTTTATGGAATCCTTGATACAGTCAATATAGAGTTCACTTCATTTGTCAAAGACACGATGATTAAGGATATCCGACTGAATAGACCACAGTCTTAATAAAGAAAATTATGGACGATTATGATAAAGGTGGCGGTTTCTAATGACCGCCGTGAATCATACATATCTAGCTGAAACCCTTATCCTCATTTCAAGTCGAATCCGAGGCTTGGCACCTTTAGTTATCGAGATATCCACTTGGTGATAGAATTCTAATTTGTTGTTTTCAGCCCTAAACGAGGATTGATTACCTGAGGAAAAGACCGTGCTTCAGGAAAGAGGGTGTAAAGGATTTCTTTCTGAGGATTGAGGAAGTTAAAATTAAAAGGTAATATTCTGATAAACGCTCCAAGCTAATTAATTATGAGATTGTTTTGCTCGAAAGGTAAATTTGAAAAGAAAAAAAGAAAAAAAGAGAGAGAGAAAATAGAAAATAGAAGAGAAGATATAATATGTATGTACTTGACCATTAACATAAGCCGAGTCGATTGAGGGTGGAAACGAGGCAAATAATAACAAAAATCAGGAAAAAAAATAAGAAACATGGCATAATCGCCGGAAAGTGAGATCAACTAGGCGGCACGGCGGCGGCGGAGGTGGAGGCGGAGGAAGAGCCTAAGAGTAAGTCAGCGAGAGCTTGCATGGCGCGAACCTGCATCTCGAGCGCGGGTATGTAATCGATGGCCTCTTCGAGAATCACCGGAAGCGGTTCTTTTCTGCAACCGGGAACCAACCGGGCCAGAACCCTAACTTTCCTCTGAACCGCGGGTAAGGTTTTCCCCTTGAGCCGGAGAACGCTGAACCGGGCCTTCTTCTTGGGCCGGCCCGGCCCAACAACAACAACCTTCTGCCTCTTGTGAACCGGCTTCCTGAACTTCAGCTTCAGCCGGTTGGTTAAGATGGCGCGGCTCCACCTCGTCCTCCCCTTGGCGGCCACGGCGAGCACCCTGTCGGCGGCATCGCGCACCGCCCTGCCGCGGCGTGGCGGGTCGCCGGACACGTTGACACGCGCGAGGGCCTGGTGGAGCTTGGAGGAGTATAGCTGCTGCTGCGCGTGGGTTTTCCATTTCGCGTCATGCTGCTGTTGGTGTTGCTTAAGAGATTTCTTCTTCTTCTTTGTGCGGTGAGAGTCACGCGACCGATCCGCGGTTGGATTCGCGATCAGAGATGACGACATGGTACAACAACGTTGGGGAAATTAAAACCTAAAAGGGGTTTTGTGGTTTTCGGGTGTTTCTATTTGTGGGAAAAATTGTTGGATTCAGATTCGGGTGAAAGAGGGAAAAATTTATGATTTTTATGGTTAGATTCCAGAAGTGAGGGAATAGGGTTTGAAGAGATAGATGTGTATATATAGTTGAAGGAGCTTCTGAAGTAATCTAATATACTTATGAATGGAGAGAGAGAGAGAGAGAGAGAGGGTGGTGGTGGTGGCTGGGAATGAATGAATTTTATGAATGAAAGAAATGAAAATGGATGGTGTTGGGTGGGTGGGTGAGGTGTCCCTTCAACTTCACTGGGAGGTTGAGTTGAAGGGAGAGAGAGAGGGTGGAGGAGGATTATATAAAGGAATCGCGACACCCCACGCGTCCTTTTCCTTTTCTTCTTAACCTAATAATTAATTCATTGTTAACTACTAAGCTCCTTCTTAATCATGCTTTTCTTTTTTTGGGTTTTGTTTGGAACCTTGCAGGTTTGGATGTTGGGCCTTGCTGTAATTTTGTTGCTTCACTGCTTCAGTTTGTGGCAGCTGAACAGCTCCATTTTCTGCACGAGCCCGTGTTAATTACAGCTTGTAAATGGATAGATTTTCCTTTTTCACACGTGTTTCTTCATTTTAACACAATCTTATTCTAGATTTAATTAAATATGAATATTTCTTTCAATAGATATTCGAACCTTCATTCACTATTATAGATAACTAATTTCTTCATTGTTACAATAATATTGTGTGATGCCATAACTCAGGTGAAGAAAATTTGTTGATCGAATGAATTGAATTTTTTTAAATTGTTGTGTTTTTAGTTTAGTCACGTATATATTATTCGATATACTAAATTACAAATTGTTTGGTTTTGGGTGAAAAGAGAAAAAAGGAGAAAAATTAGAAAAATGTTTTTCTCTTTTGTTTGGTTGAACATGAAAAATGAAGGAAAAATAATAATATACTAGTCCCACCTATTTATTCTTTCTTCCCATTTTGTAAAAAAAAGTGACTTATAAGGGTTTAAAGACAAAAAGTGTCTTTATTTGTTGTTCAATCTTTTTTTATTTATTTGGATCATTTGTGTCATTTGGCATATTTTTTTTTTTTATTTCATTCCACTACATAACCAAACAACTTACAAAATTATCTCACTTTCTACTCATTTTCTTTTGTACTGCTTTCTTTCTTTTTATTTTCTTCTCTAAATCAAACATATTATTAGTCTTATTAGAATATTTTTAGTGTAGAAATTTAATTGAATTTTTTATTCAATAAATAATTTTTACATAAGAATTTATATTTAATGAATTTTGCCATAAAATTATTGAAATAGATCAAAGATGAATTTGTTAAAAAAATAACAAAATTCAAAATTAATTATTTTTTAGAGACAACAATATATTTAACCCATAACATAATTTTTTCAATCGGACTTATTTTTAAATTAATTTTAGAATTCATCATCCTTAGTATATTATTATTTAGTAAAAGTTATTTTGAAATTTAGTATAAATTAACTACCATTTTCCTTTGCGAAAAATAAGAATTAACATCAATCTAAAGTTTAACGATGATCAAGATTAATTTATCATATTGATTCTTTTGTTATATATTGTTACGGTGTTTTGTCTAATAAAGTATTGCAATCCATTAAGTGCTCTTGTTGTAATAGATTATTGCCACTTCTGCTTTTCACGTTGCGTTGTCTGTACTTATCTTTTCTTCGTTTCCAATCTCACTTTCCCTTCCTTCCTATCTCCAAAGCATTCAAAATCTCTTTAGTGGAATTGTTTTCGTACACAAGCAATTTGACTTGCTAAATATTCCTTAAATCACATGTTAAATATTTTTTATTGATAAAATATCCTTTCTTCCTTGGTCCCATTTCATATTTGTCCTATTTTAATAATTTTTAAATGTTTAAAGCAGAAAAATAAAATGATAAAATAAATTAATTTCATTAAGTTGAAATTAGTTTATACAATTTTAATTTTAAAAAAGATAAACGAAATAATTTCTATAAAAGTTGAAGTATATAAGTTAATTTTAATTTATAAAAATGTTTAATTTATTTACCTTCTTATATTTTTTTCTCCAATAAAAACTTGTGACAAACAAAACGTCGTCATCTTCTCACCAATTCCATTCATCACTACGAAATTTTTATATGCTATTCCTTATTACGTACAGCCGGTACAGGTCATTCAAGTGATTAAATAATCAATAGATTGGTTTGTCAATGATTATTTTGCTAACATGCATGCATGCTACTTAATTTAAGATCGGTTTTAGAATAAGTTTATACATGAGATGTTTGATAGTATGCTCAACAAGGATTGCATCTCAACACGACATTCATTTTCTCTCGATCTGCACCAAGTATAATTATTAACAATTTTTTTTTTTAAAGATGTAGAGCACATGCATGCATGGGGAAAGTAAAAGGTTGGAGAGAAAATAAGGGCAATAAACAATATGAAGGGAGAGGGGAAAGTAAAGAGAGAATGAGAAGCAAATAAGAGAAATGAATAATACTCTATCTTTTCTAGTAAACTTAGTCAGAGATGACAATGGATGGAGTATGCAGCACGTTGACATTTGGGATGCCTTGCCATGCCCCCTGACTTTTTATAATTTTAATTTTTGTATTTTGAAATCAAATAATGATATATTTAAGTCTTATTTATTTTATCTTATTTTTAATAAAATATTTTATTTTCCTTTTATTGTTATTTTTGTGAAGATATTATAAATACATTCTTTCACTTTTTATTATAGAGATAGTTATACTCTTTTCTCTTTCCCAGTGCCATTTTTTTTTTTAGTTTTTACACAAAATATTTGAATATCACTTATTTTTTTGTGCTTAAATTTGTTTTTCATATATGTAGGGTATGTTTGGCCCAACTTATTTTTAACTTAAAAATTACTTTTAAGTTAAAGTTAAAAATAGAACTAAAAGAAAATATAAATTTCTTGTTAAATTTCATTTTTTTAGCTTAAAAGTTTTTTTGAGCTGAAAATAAACTGTGTCAAACACTTTAACTTCATATAGGACATTCATATGGCGTCCACAATGAATTAAACTTGCCACCTAAGTGGTTAATGGAACGTTAATATAAGGACTAAAATAAATATCAAACTTTTCAAAAGATAAAATCAATATCACACTTTTATTTTATGTGACAGATACAATTGTATATCTTGAGTTTTTTTGTGTGTAAGAAACTTTGTAAAATTAGGCTACACATATATTCGAAGAACTTGATATAAAACCTACCAATTTTTTTTGTTCTTGTATCTTCCCTAAAAGGTATGGCAGCACACATGCAAGTTCGGTTCCTTGTAAATAGCTAGCAATAATGGACCCAACTGTATCCTCCAAATCACATCCAAAGGATATATGTCTTCATAAAGCTATTATGAAATTCCACTCACTCATCTAATTTTGAGAACTTGATTAGGTTCTAGAGAAAGACATACCAGCAGTACAAGGGCTATTAAATAGCATAAGAAAAAAATATATTCGTAAAATAAATTTATATAATATTTGTACAGTTAAAAAAGTGATAAAAGAAGAATAATGTTGCAGTAATTTTTAAGATGATTAAATAATATTATAAAAGAATATTATATAAATAATATAGCTCAGATGCAAAAGACATGTTTCTTTTAATTCAAATATTATTCGATCAAAAACTGATAACTAATTTATCGACATACTAAAATTCAATTAAAAATTAATATCTTTCAATAAATATTTTTATAGGCATGGGTCAGGAACTTAAAATCACATGCTCAAGTTATAATGTTATCTATGAATTATATAATGTTCCTTGAATAGTTTTTAAATTTTAACCAAAGAATTTTATTGTGGTATGTTCCTGGATTCGGTGGTTATGGTTGTCTCTCTTCAAATCTTACAGCTAACCTTGAGTACAGCTTTTTTGGCATTTATGATGGCAACTTCCCGTTGAACGAAAGCAATTTATTTTTCTGCTTTGAAAAAATGTCGTTAGCGTTGCCTCGGAAATCGTGAATCATCCACCAAACTTTGTTTCCATGATTACACAAACAAGCATGTTAACAATTGTGCCTTGTGATTAAAAGCATATTTTTACACACATTTGTAATGTTCTGTCTTAGTATTTCAGTTTATTCCAGGATCCTCGTTGAATTAATTTGACTTTGAGTTATGGCTAGTTAGGGTCTCAGGGATAAAATTGTACCAATTCTTACTTTTTATTCATAAAATTTAAATTCAAAATCTTATTTAATAAAAACAAAACTTCTTATTACTTGAAATAGAGACTGGTGGCCTAATCAGCAAATGTCGTTTTAGTGATTATTTGACAAAAAGATATTGCAGTTAAAAATGCATTTTACGATGTCGATGAAACTTCCCATCTTCAAATTTGAATGTAAAACTAATCCAAATGATTAGTAACTTAGAAAAATAATAACCAAATCGATGAAGTTGCATATTACAGATTGCTGCACTTCGTAGCTGGTATCCAAAGTGCGACCAAATGTGCATATCTCAGTTAAAAACTTGTTTTCCTTGTTTAATTGTTAGTCTTAGATAACCTACAAATAAAGTATAATTGACAACAAGTACTTAATGTGGGGATAATTTTGAGTCCAAAAGGTATGGATATACAACTATATTGACTATTTAGAGGAAGTATTTTTTTATTTTTATTTTACAAAGTCACAATACTATTGAATAGGACATCAATGATATGTTGGAGTTACCAATAAAAATCTATCTAATGAGTTATTGTAGAAGCTCAAATCATTAAGAGCATCTTTAGTGTTAGATCTTGAGAAAAATCTTGAGTTCAAGGTCTGATCTTCATTAGATCTCCCAAAAAAGGAAGTGAAGAGATCTCCAACATGAAGAATGAATTTTTGTGCAAAATTCCTCAAGATCTGTACATTATTCAAAAAATAATAATTTTTTTTTCTCTCCTTAAGATGTTAAATTGAGATCTATTATTAAAGGAAAAAATTAGAAAAATCTTAAAAAATCTTCCTATGTTGTACTATAAGATCCACCAAAAAATGATTTAAGGTTTCAATTTAAGATTTACCATTAAAGATGTTCTAATAATTTCACCTAGTTAGAGTTACTCAACTAACCTCAAGGCGTCAAGTGATCTTTTCGAGAAGGATAAAATGGAGAAAGAGTCGTTAGGGGATTCGAACCACATCTCATCTATAGAGAAGGTGAAATTTTTTTCAGATCTTTAACTACTTTGCATTGGTGGGAAAGTATTTTTTTCACCCATAACAATTTTACTCAACTCAAGCGTATGAATGTTACTGAAACGGTATGTTGGGTGAACCAAACCAAAATTTAAGTTGCGCATTGACCCTGCATAACCAGTACATTCATTTAATTCTATGTCTTTATATCTCCCATCAAACTTTGCCCCCAAAATCACAAGCAACATAATGCCAATCAACACGAAAGCTCACCGAGCTCAACTTTGACAAATTCTGACAATATTCGAGTTTCGGTGCCCCGATTACTTTATTATGAGCATTGAGCAATTCCATCAATACTCCATTTGGAGTGGGGCATGTATGCACTTGTCTTTCACCTATTAACTGAAAACATAGGCCTCACAAATCATTTCTTTTTCATTCCGTGCAATGATTATTGGGTCTGATGATCTCCTAACACCAAAAAAACAAGGTTGATTGAGTGATTAAAAAAGAAAAAAATTTATTAATAAAAAACTAGTAAATTGATAATTAATATTTATTGATAAAAAATGGAGATAGATAGACGCACTTGCTTTGTTTTGTAGGTTGTGTTGTTGCACTTTTCTATCCCCTGCATTGGTTTTGTATTTTGGTTGGGGATTTGGTTTTTTACTCCTTTGAGGTTGTGGATAGTTATGCTCCACAATATACCTGAAAATTGAAATGGACCCGATTACCCTTTGCAATAAATATGTTATCAATATGATCCTCAATTATTTCATTGTCAGCCCTTCAGAACCAAGCAGCAGAGGAACAATATATATGGTGTCTCGTCTTGCTTTTTATTTCTTGTTTCAGAGCTTGCTTCCCACCTTGCTCCCATTCCCACATTGTGATAAAATAATGCTTGGTGCAATTTCAGGGGTTCAATTTCGTGTCCCTACATAATACGAAGCTCATCACAGCAGAAACTAGAAAAGCTACTCAACTAAGTGAGGGATTAAAAATATAATTGTTGTTTTTTTCATCAAACGAGTGACGTGATATGATAAAAAAAGGAAGTAAAAGAATGAAACAAAAAGGTGTTAGATCATTTTTATATTTTAACAATCTTATTATCAGGAATGATTGAGAAATCTATTAAAGGGGCTATTTTTTGGTAATTATTTAAATATCTGACTTTTAATAATTATCTAAAAAAACTTTTAGCAAATAATTATATATGTTACATGATATGTAATTTATTTTTAAACTAAAAATATTACAATAGGTACAAACAATAAAATTATACTCCACTAATTAAATTATTTCAAAAATTATATTATTTTTCAAATACACTCATTGCTTCTAAAACATTATTCACAATACCTGTAATAATTGTTATTACTGAAAGTGTTTTTTTTAAAATTAAAATTACTCAAATATTTATTTGAATTAACTATATTAAATGATGTATTGATTAAATTTTTTTATTTAATGAAGTATTAGAAATAATTAATTATAAAAATTTGATAAAAAATTGTGTCAATTAAAAATAAAATGTCATAAAAAAAATCTTATGGTACAGACATATAGTTAAACCAATTCTTTAATGAAAGTGCTATAACCCCAAAACCTCAGCCGGGCCCGATGCTATAAGAAGAAAAGCCCAACAGAGGGTGCCGAAAATGAAAACTCAATCAGTTGGCCCAGTACGTTTGAGTTGCGCTACAGCAAGGTCCATCAAAGATGGTTTGGGTTTTAAAAATCTTCACAACATATTTAGAACAGTCAAACGTGCCTACACGAGTCTTATTGCGTGTCTGTTTCACATCCAAGATCCACGTTTAGAGTAGAATCACATCAAAAGTGATGCAAAAACAACTATTAGTCTAAAATGTGTGTCAAAAAGGGAAATGGAAGTTCAATTTGAAACTAATTAGAGCAGCTTCTACATCATTTTTTGAGTACATATGGTATTCCACAAGTATGGTTTACCCAAAGGGAAACACAAGAGGTTATATTGTATATAACTTCCATACAAAACTGTTTATATACTATTTGAACTCTAGTTCATGTACCATCCTATTTCAATCATTATGGCCTATGGGTGGCATGCATGTGAACACATATAGAAACATGAATGTGCACTAAATTCGATATAGTGCTAGGGAATCAAATTTTCTTTTCCTACACGATGATACTCCTAGCACTACCCAATGGTAAATAACAGCCAGTCGTCTCCCTGGGTTTTCGTAAAGCAGAAACAGTTAAAATAGACACACTCTTGATGTCCCACAGACTCAAAAACTCAACATAAGATAGTGTTTTATTAGTGCCAATTTTTGCTGATGCCGATGCACCAATTACTTCAAGTAAAGTTAGTTCTGAATGTCTTACTCTTATTGGCTTAAAAAGTACATGAACAAAACTTTCACTTTTTAAAACCAGTAGTGGCTGGCCACATGCTAACTCCATGCTTGGTGATATCGCAATTATTTCACCATCAGAATGCAAACAACACAAGTGAATTTAAGTCGTTTTCCAAATTCCAATCAATGGTTTTTAGTGAATCTTATCAGTAAGAAATAGATCTAATTGGGCTCACTTTAAAAAGAACAAGACCTATATTTGATCAGCCATCAGTGTCACTATTCTATCAGCATTCTATGTCTTCTCTCCCGTTAGTTTTTAACTACCTGACCTCCATGAGTAAAATGTTAACAGTTAATTTACGCTAGTTTCTCAAGCGGTGGATCCTATCATTAAATTCAGTGGTGTAAATTATCTTGGAACTTGAAAAGTGCTATGCAAGATTTTCCGAATGTTGTTCATGTGTCAACATAAGACCTACATTTAGTGGGCCAAGGGATAGAAAATGGCCTAGAGAGGTATTGAGAGAATCTGATTCCACGCTTCCATCAATTAAAGGAATTTAGGACCTTAAAATAAATAATAAAAAAAAAAGCTCAGAGAGAGAATGAAGACATGAACTATGAGCAAAAACCAAAATAACATCGTCAAAGAAACCAGTGGTGTTTAAATATACATTCTCAAGACCACTAAAAAAAGAAGTACGTGTTACAGCAAACAAAACATTGTCAAAGTTGAGGTGCAACTGACCAGCATGTGAAGTCCTGATCATATTGTTCTTTGTGAATATTGTGATTTTTTCTCTCATAAATGTCGAGCATGTTGCTAGCATTTCTCTTGCTCATAAATGCAAAGACACTACATGCAGCTTAAATGAACTAACAAAACCTTTATAACGCATCAACAGTTCAACACAAACCACATATACGCAATTAAGATTGATTGCTTTATAAGAACCGTTTGAGGTAAACCTGATAGTTTGATACATATCTTCTGCTAACAGCAGTAATCAACCACATCATAAAAGTACTCACCTACGTATAACAACTTCAATGGCAAACAATGCAAGTTCAGGGCAATTCCAATTTCTAAGTACCTCAAGTCAAGTGTAAGACTAAAAAACCAGTTATACCAGTTTCATGATTTCCAAGAATTTTCAGTTAAAGAGATATATTTACAAGCTACATAACTGAAGATGTTACCTCTTCTCCCAAAGTCAAAAAGCATATCAACCTTAGTGGAATCGTTCAGGTTGGCGTCGGTCCTCTGTAAGGGCCACGAGTATCCGAAGTGAAGAAAAGCAGAACTGATACTCCAATTACCCAAATGAAGGTACACAGAAACAACATTCGATTTTTCATCGAAAGCAAATGAGCAAACTGATCTCTCTCCTCTGGCAGGGTATAGGTTTGGAAATCGCTTATAACATACTCAATTATTCTATCCATAAGCTCTCTTCTACATTGGGGAGCAGCATTGAGGACATCAGTTTTCACATTTCTCAGAAAATTCACAGTAATCTCAGCTTCCACAGAGTTAAACTTAGAACTATCAAATTTATCGGTGCTGATAGAATTAGTGGAGCTAATAATTCCCGTCGCGTCAGTGATTTCTTTAGGAGTTAAATCAGATGGAACCAAAGTCACCGAGGAAGGTTCTTCCAACAAGAAGGTCTGAAACTGAAACATATATAATTATACAAAAAACATTTAAATCAGACGAAGCCTCCACTATCAATTATCCTATCAGTACAAAATGCCTAATCAATCCAATATCCAAATGATTTTTTCAATTACAACAAGAATCACGTTGAAAAATTGAACTCATATCAGCAATTAATCGACACATGTAAGAATTGTGTCCGATGCATAAACAATAAAAAAAATTAAAATACAATTTGCGCATCCAATAGCTTAAATTAGAAATACGATTGACAGACTTTCCAAGCTGCGACGAATTTTCGGTAGCGTTTTAATTGTCTTGTCTTCACATGACTCGTATCAATTGAAAGCGGCAACGGAAACATCACAAAACGCAGCGGAAGAAACAAAACAGTGAGATTCGAACTTACCGTGACATCTTCGCTGTGATTTGCATATGAGATCTCTGAGATCGGTGATAAATCCACGGGATCTTCAGAAACGGATGCAAATGCAGCATTCAAGTTATTACCTGTGATCTGGTAACAGAGAAGGAATGGAACACGAAAAATTTAATCTAAAAATGGAAAAAATAAAAAGCAAAACAAGAAAGTGTGAGAAATTAACGCTGATGAATTGTACTGTGCCTTGTTCGACTTCTTAGACGGAAAATCCTTGAATCTGCCATGGCGATTCTCTGTGGAGCGCGCGAACACTTTGTGTGGTGTTTGGTGCTCTTTCATTGGCGTTGGGCGGGAGTTGAACGGTGATATGCGAAATTTTAATTTTTAACTATATATAGGTCGAGAATTCGAAATGGTGTTACATGTAAGGATAATATTTTTATATAAGCGATAAAAAATTCTTTTATATTTATTATTTAACATTAAAATGATTTTTCTCATTTAAAATTTTATTAAGAATTATATTTGTGGTACTTTATTTTATTTTAACAAGTGAATAGCAGTGCCATTTTTATATAAAGTTATAGATACACTTCAAAATAAAAATAGATCAACTTATTTAATTATGTCAATTGAAAAATCTATTATTATTGATGAAAATAAATCACCTATATATATTTTTTTTTAAAAAAAAGTACATTGATCTTTTTGATGTCCATGCATGTGTTAGTAATTTAAATATTTGTATCTTTACCTATTAGGTACTTAAACTGTTCAATTTGTTTTTACTATAATGTTCATATTTCATATTGGTATTTTGTTAAATACACTTTAATTAACGATGAAAAATCAATGAATAAAAATATTGATTAAAACAAGTATGAACTATAACTTTTGCTGTAAAACAATATAA